>CM060892.1:75507395-75814895 GCA_030762935.1 Hymenopus coronatus | reverse complement strand
CTAGTTTTATAACAATTAGAATTTGCACAGCATTTGTGAAAAATGTTTACCCATATAATGACTAGAGCTCGGTTTTGGGTTCCAAAGCGCACATACTCGTAGTTTCGAACACAGTGCAGTCAGCGGTTTAAAGAGAGGGTAGTGGGGAGAGGTTTATAGCGTACACACGTTCAGGTATAATCTGTTCCAAAAGTAGCTTATTACATGTATTGGCATTATATGCATCATTCTAATCCATAAAGTAACACAATAAAACAATTTCTTTATAAATAAATGTGTTAGTAAATAAAACGCTTGTACTTTTACAAATGAAAGTATAAAGCTTGCAGCAGGGTTTCAAGAGGCGTTGCTTGCCCGGGTCTAGATAGTCGATAGAGCACTTCTTAAGAATCTGTTTTACTCAGGGCGCGTACGTGGTGCAGAGACTTTCTTGATGTACAGAACATTTTCTTTTCTTTAGAAACACAGTTCATTTTTATACAAAACTTTGGAATTTGAAAGATAGCCTTCTTTCTTTTAAAACTGAAAATCGTCTGTAATTTAACGATGTGCGATTACCGTGACATAACTGCTTTATCCCCTTGTGCACCAAATACTGAGAAAATCTGGTAAATACGGACTATGTTGAACACATTATTTTGTAGTCGTCTTATCCTCCGCTTATGAAGGACTGACAGCCCTCTATGACTTACAAGGGTGCCTAAATTCAGAAGCCTGTCGGGGAGCCAACGGCACGAATCACAAAATGAAGAACCTGGAACGAGGGATCGGTCCGTAGCCAGGCATAAGCGTGAGGAAGTGGATGATGTGAAATGTAAGCGAAATGTGTGCTAGGAAAGGTGATGGAGCAATTGGTGGAATGAATGGCGGGGAAACCGTAGGACCTGGAGAAAACCCGTTCAGACGCCGTTTCGTCCACCACAAATCCCACATGCGGGCGCATGTTGAACCCGGGCCGCCTAGGTAGGAGGTGAACGGTCTAATACACAACCACAGCGTGTTGAACAAATATGATTCAATATGTAGGTATCTCTAAAGTAAACTTCGGTCAAGGCATTCAATAAAAATGTCCCAAACACAGCTACAAATACAGATTTAATTTTGGATGCGGGTGTGCGGGCGGTGACAATTTACAGAATAAATGTAATTGGGTTACCAGCAAGCCATTATCAATAATTAGGAACATTTCTATCCTCTTCAGAATATGTGTTGAAACAATTTTTAGATAAACAACCAAAGAAGATAAGACAGGAAGAGGGAGAGAGACGCGAAAGAAAAGAAATAATCTCCGCTAATGTTTATGTTGCGTGCAATCTGGAGTTAATTTTGAGCTTCGTTAGTGACATGACACTGGTAACATAAATTATATGTAGTCTCATTACAAGATACCAAGACGACCATCTCCATTTGGCAATAAAACAGGTGTAAAAGATCTGATGTTTTACATTCAGAAGATTGTCTCTACCTATTTTGTAACAAAGTATTCTTACAAAAACCTTATTCTTCTATCTACTTCATATAAGCACTAACAGAAATTCTCTTTTTATTTGTTAGCTTCTAAGCAGAAGGTAAATAAAGAGATACGCTAACCTAAAGCGATTGTCAAAGGCTGGTCGCTATGTGAACGCTATGTTCGGTTCTCTTTGAAGTAAGACAAAACTGAGATAAACTTAAGGTGACTTTCCGTTTAAGAAAAATTAGGTAGTACAAAATGAAACCAATAACATGAAATATCTCAAAATCAGTCAGATTTACGGTAAATAAAAGAATGCATATTACGTAAATTAAGTTTTAACAAGATCTACATTTTTTGTGCAGTGAGTTTCTGTCTATCTGTTGCGGTTTACCGGTTATGCAAAGTTCAACATAATTAATCCAGAATGATGAGGTCTTCAGAGGCTAGTCCCAGAAATGTCAAGATACATATTTAATTTGTGATGTAAATATATTTAATATATGTATTTTAATCAACATCGTTGGAGTCAGTTTTGAGAAAAACAAAAGTTTTAAACGTGTTTCCATGTAACAGTTTGGGGTGAGGGAAGTTTCTTGTAAATATTCGCGTCGTATCTTTGGAGCATATTTAACTTAAATACTAAGTTTAATATTTTACGGCCTTTTCATTTTTCAGTTATGCTGGTCACACACACACACACACATACACACACATACACACACACACTTTTTTGACTCAGGGGAGTTCAAAACAAATACTTCCGGTTAAATATCGGTATTAGATTTTTGGGTGGAATAGAATCCTTCTCTACTTAATATACTATGTACACAGTATATATAGAGAAAGTAAACGTATACAGAAAGAATCTGTGTTCATATTGCTTTCCCTCCTATTCAGCAAATTATTCTTACAAAAGTTTATTCTTCTCTCTACTTCATGCTAATTGAGATAGACATTAACAGGAATTATTTTATTATTTAGTTCCTTCTAAGTAGTACAGAATAAGGGAAATGCACTAGGTTAAAGCGATAGCCAAATCTTTTACAAGTTGTCGCTTTGTATCTATAATGGCTGTAACATCCAACCTGACAAATCTGATTTAATTTTCCAACCTTAAGTCTAGATACATTGCAGGTTCAAACCGGCTGAAGGGAATCAATTTTTTGGCACGGCTTTCTTCAGAAGGGAAGTAAATACGTGGATCGATCCCGAATAATGTTTATTTGAGCGTAAAAGAACCTCATGCCATGAAACAAAAGACCATGGGCTAATTTTCACCAATTTCACAACCGGAAGTTGTTATTTCGTCCTATGGTGCCAACTATGGGCCAGAGTAAAGGATAGTTTGGGGTGGAGGGATTTTCCTGAAAGTTTTCGTTTCGCATCCTTGGAAGATATCAAGTTTGTTATTTAATAAACTTTTTGTTTTTGAGTTGTTCTGTCCACAGACAAACGAACCATTTTCTAAAAATACTTTTTCGGATTCAGGGCTCCTCAAAATCTGTATTTTCGTGAAATCTCGGTAGACCTAGCTTGCTGATAATGAACAAGGAGAAACCATTCTTTCTTACTTTCTTTCTTCCAGACACATGCTTGCCGAGAACACTCTTTAACGTGTACGCAAGTGCTTCATGCGCTACCTAATTTCAAAATGGAGTATTGCATAAAAGCACACCCATAGCTGCAATATAGTTCAAGTACAAGCTAAAAGACTCTTATATTCGGTGACGTTTCAAACATTCTGTATAACGGGACGTTCACGGATGTTCACTGCAACTTATTCTGAAATGGTCCACGCCGTGGCTGAGTGGTCAGACCACTCGCCTCTCACCTCGATCCCAAGCGACCGCATGTGAGATTTGTGGTGCACAAAGCGGCGCAGGGGCGGGTTTTCTCCTGGTTCTCCGGTTTCCCCCGCCATCACATTCAACTGGTGCTCCATCTTCATTCATGTATCACAGTGTCACCACCTGCGGTGCCATAGCAGTAAAAGCGGGCGTTAAACACTATCAAAAAATATTCTGAAATACCGGAAGACATTGCAGCTCGATATAGTACTGGCTACTGTTCTCATACGGCTGGCCTGAAACCGTATACTTTTCGGTCTGCAATAAGTAATTTGTTACATGCTCCATGAACCTATAACCTTATTGTTTGTGTTTTCAAATTAATATCTAAACTGAATGGTCCCATCTTGGCCGAACTGAACTAATTTATGTTTAATTCGCTAAGATTCTGTTAGTTACTTAAATTTTGGTAGTTAAATGAGTGCTTGTCCCGCTATAAGCAATGGGATGTATTGATTTCGTTTCAGTGTATTTCAGTGGTTAGAAATAAAAACAAGGCCACCAATTTCAGCTTACAAACTGTTATCTAGAGCAGTTAGCGTCATAATTTCTAGGAATTATTCATTTGTCTGGTGTAGTGCTTTTTGCAATAACCGCGTCCACATGCTTCATCGCGACGACACTATGATTTGTTCCATAGCCCCGTATCTATTAACGGTCACCTCTCATTGGCAGAATAGGGTGTTATGTGGTGTAGATTAGTTCCTTATTTAATATGCTCTGTGTTTTAAAAGACAATTGTCAAATTTACGTTCTTAAAACTGTTTGAAACAATATATTACATACGAGAGTTAATGTATCTGAAATGCATATACAGAGAGGAGGAACCTTTGCTTCAAACCTGCTTCTCAAGATGGCGATAGCATGTGCATCTACCATGTCATTAATATAGTTTTATCGCTTATCCTTGTATGGTTCACGACTTGACTGTCAGCATTCAGAGGTGTACAATAGTAATCAGGGGAAAGGAGAAGGTATTAATATCTATCGCAACGCGGAAGAATACATCCCTGCGGGGAAAAATTATGAGATAAAAGGAATAAAGAATCAAACGCTGAAGGTTGCATGGAATCGCTTCTTCGCCTTCTTTGCCAATTATTTTCTGCGTGCAGGCAATATTCTATAGAATTCTTCTTCGTCTTCTTCTTCTGCGGCTTATTTAAAGAGTTACTGACAACAGTGAAGGTACAGCTTACTGCGTCCGTTTCACATCTTACTGACAAACTATACGCTGGTATGAACATGGGAGATTGATGGGTGGATAGACGGACGGATGATAGATGGATTTTGTATTAGTCACTGTACAAATACAATTTTACTTAGAACGTCACAATTATTACAACAGATCGTTAGTAATAAAAAAAATCTTATGTGTTCTATTCAAATGACTTTCTCTAGCTGTTCTACAATCAAACTTTCCTTACAGAGGATCTCGTCATGCTAATCGAGATAAACATGAGCAGAAATGGTCTATCACTTGCTTCCTTGTGAGTAGAAGGGAAATAAGGGAGTACACTAGGCTAAAGCGATAGTCAAATCTTTTAAAGCTATCGATAGGTAAACAACTGAAATTCGGTTCTCTTTTGCATTTACAAGAGTAAAACAAAAGAAATGAAACAAAGTTACTTCCCGTTTGAGAAAAGTTTAAGCAATTTAAAATTGATACCAATAACAAAGAATATCCTGAAAACGTTTGACTCTACACAAAATGTAAATTCTATAAATCTGTATTTTTTGTGCAGCAAGTGTTTGTATACCTTTTACGGTTTACGAATTATACAAAAATTATATATAATATTCTTGGAAGATGCTGAACTTAAATACTAAGCTTGGTATTTAACGGACTTTTCTTTTTTGAGCTATGCTGCGCACATACATACACACACACACAGATAGACACACACACACGACTTTTTTATAAACATATCTTTTTTGGATTCAGGGATCTCAAAACATATATTTCCGCTGAAATCCCGTTATCAAATTTCTGGGCGAATACAATACCTTCTCTGTTTATTATGTATGTTGTACTTACATGCTAGAGAAAGTAATTAAAATCTATATTTATTTAAATTAAAACAGTTTTCAACATAAATGTTCCTAAGATTGCATTTAAAAGTATAATTATTTTGCCGGAAAGCTGATAAAAGTTTGAAACTACTCGTAATACAACGGTGATTATTCAACGTCTTATTCAGTCTATATGATAGTGTCAATAAGCTATTGTATAATGACTCTGTGCATCGCTAAGTAAAATACTTGTATATTCATTAAAATGTTCATGTGTATGCATTTATAATTCGCTTCGGCTTTCCCCTTCTAGGACTTAAAGCCTAGGGTTCAGAAACCTATTGGGGAATCATCGGCACGAAACCACAGAATGAGGAACCCGAAACGAGTGGTCGGCCCGTAGCCAGGCATGAGCACGAGGAAGTGGATGATATGAAATGCAAGCGAAATGGTTGATAGGAAAGGTGATGATGGAGATATTGGTGGAATGAGTGGCGGGAGAAACCGGAGGACCCGAAGAAAACCCGCCCAGACGCCACTTCGTCCAACACAAATCCAACTTGCGGGCGCTTGAGATCGAACCCGGGCTGTCCAAATGGGAGGCGAGCGGTCTAACCACTCGGCCACGGCTCCGCCTTCGTATATAATACAGCTAAAAGTATAGATTGACAGCAAGTTCATAATACAAAGCTCTTTAAAACAATGTTTACATGTAGGTATCTCTCGAGGGCATCAATAAAAACTCATCCTTGGCTCCACTACTACAGGTGATGTGAGATCAGAAACTTATGTTCCTTTTTCGTAGAGTAATAAAGAATACCATTCTAAATGCTTGGTTGCGCGTCTGTTCGGTAACCAATCGCGGCGCCTTTCGTTGTTCTCTTGTTTCGTGTTCACGTTGCTCTCGAACCTTCCTGGTTGGAGCTTCAGCGTACCATCGGTGAGTTAAATGTGTGATTCAGGTTTGTTTACACCTGATAGGTGAGTCTTCTCTCAGCTAAGTTTGTCCGCAAATGTAAATTGGCAGTTAGCTGAGGTTTAAACTTTTAGGATTTTCTGTGTCCGTCTTATATTAGTGTATTATTCTTATATGTGTGGTTACAACGTGGAATTATTTTATATTTATGTTTTGCACATATTATATTTTAAGATTTTCATGTATTGGATAGATTTCTTAAACATTATATCTAGTCAAAAGGGGCGGACTGATAGCATGGTGTATTTGAGAATAATAGTTGTGTCCTTTGATCCTTCAGTGATATGGACTTAATATGGTGTTCTGTGCATTACTGTTAAATAATCTATTTTACCAACGAATAACATCGGATAACTCCATTAAATAATATAAACCTCGACATCTGGATTTATGGCCATGCAGTCTAAAGCACAATAGGAGTAGCTAACCTATCAAACCAAGGATTGCGGGATTCCGCCAAAATGCATATTCTGTTTCAAGAGAAACTGTATGAAAGGATGTGAGGGCCTAACTAAATCAATCGCCATGACGGAAAGGTTGGATGCTGACGGGTTTCGACTGAATGCAGATACATGCATTTTATATTCTTTCTTTTTTTCCCCTCTCCATTTTTCTTTTAAATTTACTCACACCATTACGCAGCATTATAAGATCAGATAATACTGCAGGTATATATAGGTATATGCGGTCTGAGGCACGGCATGGTATGGCTGGAGGTTCGCGCCCCAAAGTATTAGAATATTTCATTAATTTTTATGTATTTATTTTAACACCTCACCCCTTTATTGACTATCCTTGAGTTAATTTGTTCATTTAATGAATTTAGTAAGCCTTTATTTCGGTGAAGCTCAAATTTCTGTTGGGAACATTTATGTGTCCTTGAACTAGTTTTATCGTAAACTCCAAATACATGTTAATTCCAAGCTTTATAGAACTCTGTGGTTTAATATTGCATGTGCTGTAAGAGAAATTTATATATTAATACATATTTATATTTAATACTAGCTGCCCGCCCCGGCTTCGCACAGGTGGTGTACCTAATGAAAAAACTGAGACAAAATCTTTTGTTTACAATACGTCCATGCAATGAAATAAAATTACAATTAAATAATTTGACAGTTCTGTAATTGTAATGCCTTGTAATGTACAGTTTTCCGTCCGGAGAGAAAATAAATAGCGCAGATGGTTTGCCGACTCTCGAGCACGCAACGTACAACTGCCTATGCGAAAAACACGGCAATTCAAGGTATATTTCACACATTTCTAACAATTGACCTTGGAATGTATTTCCATTGTGAATGCAAGGCGCACGGGAAACTGAACACGATTAAATTCAAAAGGAAAGTCGGTTGGCATTAGTGGTATTCTTGGAAAAAACACATCCTCGTCTTTGAATTGTCCTATGATTATAGTAGCTTAAATCAAAATTTTCATAATTTTGTTTAACAAAAAGTCTTGTTCCGTTGCGCAATTTCGGCTGATTGAGATTGCGTGGCATAATTATTACCGAATCAACCTTGAGCTGTAAATTGTATGGCAGAATCCTGGCAAGTCCAATGCATTTAGGAATTCAGTTAGATAATTGACTCAATTTGTCATTGTCTCGATAAACTGGTGCGTTACCATAACATTGAACGGTAGGTGTTCGTTGTCAGGAAAGCATATTTATTTGTTTATTTTAAATGATAGGAGTAAGGAAAGGACAGTTAATACATAAACATGTATTTGAATTTCACTGCTGCGTTGCGTCATTGCCTCGACAAACTGGTGTGTTACCTTAACATTGAATGGGCAGGGAAAATATATATGTGCTACGGCCATTTAGCAACAAATAACCATGGTATCACTGGCATCTGGCGGCTATTAACCGAAATGCGTTCCCTTGGTACTGTTTTTATTTATATTATGAGATTTTAAACACTTTCCTGTACTATTTTTAAACATTTTCTTTTCCACAAACCTTGTCGTGACAATAACGATCACAACAAAAAAAGAATTGTTCAATTTGATGTAGTCCTTCGGAAGTGATGAGCTTACATACATTTCGGCGATTCATATCTATATATGTAAACTTTTGCAGTTTACTTCAAGCTCTCCTGAATGTAGACCTTGTTCAGGTTTCTGGAAACAATCTGTTCTGTGATAAATATGCCTGTTAGAGAAGAGTTAAGGCAGCAACATGCAATAAACAAAGCACCAATGGTTATCTATCATCACGTTCCTTGTAATCATTGCAGAAATCTTGAAAACATTTTGAGCCAGATATTTTCTATGCAAACCTGTTAGCCTGAAGTGAGTATTTCCTCTTCAGTAACGCTGTTTCCATTTGCTTGTCCGTAAACAAACATCATATCTGTCAGTTCTGCAAATGTATATTCCATTCCACTGCTTCTTCGGTACATCATGCGTAGTGGTAAACAACACACAAATAGCCGCAGTCATTGCCCAGAAAGTATGAAGCACTCGACACCTCCAGTTCCCTGCTTACTTTATCCGGGAGATCGCGGCAGCTTCATCTCCCGATGGAGGCTTTCCTTATGCTGAGGAGAACGAAGGTTCTCTTTGTGGACAGATTCCTTGTTATTAGTTTCAATTTTAAGCTACTTAAACTTTTCTCTTTCGTTTCATCTCTCTTTTATTTTACTCTTGATCGTGCAAATCAAACCTATTTTCAATTGTTTCACATAGCAACCGGTTTTTTTAAAGTATCTTGAGTTTCGCTTTATCCTAGTATCCTTAATTCCCTTCTACTTAAAAGTATTACCATTTATGCTAATGTGTATCTCGATTACCATGATGTAGATAAAATAATCTCTTTTATAACAAACTTGTTTGTAGAGAAATTCATGTGAATGGAACACACAAGACTTTTTTAAATTAAGAAACAACACATTTTTATTACTAATAGAATGTACGATTAGCCCATGCCTTTAAAATATATGAAAATACACTGAAGATAGAACCATCTTGTTAACCTACCTTGGACAAACTATGCTCCTCAGACAGTATTTACATTCACAGGAACAGAAATAACAGATATCAGTTTTCTGTATAAGTCTACAACATATCTATATAAAATGTGAATGTTTCCAGGTTTTTTGTGAAATATCCTGTGTGAATGGGATGGGATTATATTAAAGAAAGGGTGAGGCTCAACATGCCACTTTTTTCATCTACCTATCATGAACATAATTTATGTTATCATGTCAATGTTTACTTTGAAGTTTTTCATTTAAGTACTCTAATTGTCCCACGAAATACTTTTTAACATAGCAAAATTGATAATTGAAATTATCATAAGAAGATGAGAGGTTAAGAGGTTATCGTTAAAAACTGTCATTTGCCAAATTTTTGTTCTACTGAAATATTATTTTTTGTTTCTTTTTTCGTATTCATCTACAATCTCTTTGACAGATACTCGGTATAATTTTATTAAGAAATAAAACCAAAATTAATATCTCATTTTGATTTGAAAATAGTACAAAATGAGAAGAATTTGATGTAAAAGTCGCTGTAAAGGCATTCTTACAGAATACAATTTAAAAAAAAATCTGATATGTTCCATTCGCTGACTTCTCTATTTATTCTGCAACAAACTAGTCTTTAAAAGTTTCTTGTTCAAATTTATGCTAATCGGTATAAAAATTAATGGTATTATTGCCAACTTGTAGAAGGGATATAAGGGAATACACTAGGATAAAGCGATAACCAAATATTTTAAGAATTGGTCGCTATGTTATCAATTCTTTTGAGAGCTGGTACCTATGTGATAACTTAGAAATTTGTTTCAATAGTTAGGAGTAAAAATGGGGAAAAAGAAAGAAAAACGCATTACGACTTACCATTTAAATACGTTTAAGTGTTTGAACATTTAAACCAATAACAGGGAATATCTCGGAAGTGGCTAACTCCACAAAAATAAAATGTATCGACATAAAGTGCGTACATTAACGAGATCTACATTTTTTAACGTTTACCAGTTATGCAAAAGTCATTTTGATTGAAGAGGCTATTTCCAGAAAATTCAAGAACAATGTTCATTTGCTTTGAAATTAAACAAATCATATTTTAATCAAAATATTATTTATTTTGGAGAAAATATTTTTTTTCGAAATATAAGGAGTAGTTTGGGTTGAGGAATTATCTTGAAAATCTTCGTGTTGCAGCCTTGAAAGATGCAGAACTTAGATATCAAGGTTACTATTTAACGAACACACACAAATATAAGGATTTTTAAAACAAACATTTTTGGATTCAGTAACTCTCAAAACATGTATTTACGAAGAATTCTCGGTATCGAATTTTGCGTGAATGCAATACCTTCTCTACTTACGTTGTATGTAGTAGAGAAAGTGAAAACAATAAACACATCGGAATAGGGTTATTGTATTTTGTTGCACTTCCATTGTTTCTAATAACTCTGAAAATGCTCTTTGTATTGCTGCTTAAAAGGAGGTTAAAAGGCTCTATTCTGCTATGCTATATCTGACATATGCATGACCCAATTCTCAGAGATTAGTTGCGACATCAAATTGAAATGTTTAAGGTAAATGAATCCTTTCAGTGTTCACTGATCTATTTTTACTAAAAAAAATATATTGTTTAGTAAAATGACTGGAGTTTTTTTTTTCTCATTTATTTAATCTTCTTATCAAATTTATCAGAATTTCTTTTAAATTAACCAACCATCTTATTAGCATAAAGAAGATGCAAAAGAAAATTAAGACTTTTATCAGCATCATTATAAGATTTTGTTTAGCTATTTTAAATAATTTTTGAGAAAACGGATCAATTATATCAGAAAATATTTACAAATAAAGTTGACCAAAACAAATTATTGGCATATATTTGCAAAGAAAGAAACCACATGGCTTGAGCACAAAGAAGCTACCGTATTTAGCAGTAGGGATATTTTTAAAGCAAAGCTTCCATTTTAAGGGGAAGCTTTGCTTTAAAAATATCCAGAGGCCACCATACGTAATTTATAGATCAGAGAGATGAGAGAAGGATGGGCAGGGATGGTAGGATGATTTGAGATGGTTTCCGGACGACTGATGGTGTAAGAAGCTCACTATGTCTAAGTGGGGATGAGGTATAATCCTATAATCTAAGGGCGACAACTGAGGGAGGTGAGAGGACGGGAAGTGGGAATATTGATGGGTAATCTATGATAGTATGATCTAAACATAGTGAGCTGAGAGAAGTATGAGTATGGGAGGAAGGAAGATACTGGAAGAAGAATGGGTCTGAGATGACAGCTGAATGTTTTGGCTAGCGATTGAGGTTGAAATGAAAATGTTGATGGGTAATCGACATATTGGTATGATCTAGGGATGGGATACTGGGAGAGGGGTGAGGATGGGAAGAGAGCTGATGACAGCTGAACGTTTTGGTGGCGATTGATGTCCAGGGATGTTGATGGGCAACAGTATGGTGTAATATAAGGATGGAGAGGTGAGGGGAATGATCTGATTGTCAACTAGCTACCGCACATTTTGGGTAACGCACTGATGTTGTAAAAGGCTTGATGTGTCTAAATGAAGATGTTGATGGGTAATCCATGATGTATAATATAAAAAGGAAGACCTGAGAGGTGAAAGGAGGTCAAGGGGTATGATGAGACGGCTGCCGCACATTTGAGGCTAACGACAGATGACGTAATAGAATTGATGCGTGGATGTTTATGGATAATCCATTATGCATAATCTAAGACGAAAGAGTTGAAAAAGGAGTAAGAAGGATGGTGATATGATTTGAAAAGGCTACTAGACATTTTGGTTGGTGGATGAAGATTAATAGGCTTGAATCTAGGGAGGGGATAATGATGGTACGAATGTAATCTTAGGAGGCAGAGCTGAGAGTATAATTTGGACCGTAGATCGTTTTGATCGATGTTTGATAGGCTTGATATTGGGGTGATTATGTGTAATCCACAATGGAATAATCTGAAGGAGAGCTGAGAGAGGGATGTATAAGTTATACATGAGGATGTATCGTAAGAGGATTATGCTTAAGATCAGTTCAAAAGTAAAATCACGAGTTTTTTTCTGTAAAAAGGATATATTTTTGCATATATACGCATGCATTTGTGTAGTGCATGGGGTGTATGTACGCATCCAAGCGAGCGCGCATGTAAATACATGAAAAACTGAACTACCTTTGTTTATCAGCTAAGCCAGGCTGTTCTAACTCAACTCATCTGAGTGCTCGCGTGTACTCAACTGCAGACCTCGGAGCAGGGCCAGAGGGGAAGCCTGGTAGTCAATACGTCACTGGAAAAAGATTATACCACAATACTTGCGCCCTGCCACTTCATTTCTAACATTTCATTCAGACGTGACATAGATTGTCCTGAATCTGCGCTGTATTGCATATTGCAGATAGAACCCTGTGAATCGTGAGTAATTCGCTGTTCTTTTGGCACGCACTCAAGCTGAAACATCCTGATCATTTTGATTGGTTGCGAATAAAGGCAAGTACACTAGCTTGCACTTAGCTCCCAAAAGTCTGAAACTACCGTCCACCCAGTGACACCCTCACCTTCATGTCAGATATTCTAAGAAATAAGAAGAAAATAAATGTTTGCAGAATCAATAAATACAACCTTTATTATTTGCTTGTGCTTCAACTTCCCTTTCTTCCTCATCCGCTCCCTAGAAAGTTCAAACGGATTTCTTTTGCAATACCCTTCGTGTTTACCTAGCTCGCGACTCAACAAAGAATGTGATACCGTGTTCATTTTCAGCTTGTTTCACCGCACTCTAGATTATGATGATGATGAATGATGATGATGATGATGATAAGAATAATTTCATGCACCAAAAGCAGATAAGCTGTGTCCAAGGATATACAATGTATATTTAGTGCATAAGTATGTATCCCCTGAAAAACCAGGTTGTATCCTAATTGTATCGTTTTATTATCTGAAGTACACCTAGTTTTTCAACTGAATTAACCAATGCAATGTATAATTGTATATATTTAGAGTAAATATATATAGCGACTCTCCTACAATCAGCAAGAATACCCTTGACTTCAATCGGCGTGAAGGAAGAATCTGAAACACGTTAATTGTATTTGAAATATATTGGATGGTAATGTTATAAGCGTGTAAAACTGATAAATGCAGATAATATAATGCACTTGCAGCTCTGACCGTTTATTTGTATACAACAAGTCAAGTAACGTATAAGAAAATCTTATGTGTTCCATTCAAATGATTTTCTTTATATCTCTATAACAAATTATTGTTAATAAGCTTATTCTCGTATCTTCTTCATGCTAATCGATATAAACATTAGCAAATACGGTCGTATTGCTTAGATCGTAGTAAGCGGAAAGGAAATTAGGGAATACACTAGGCTACACCGGCAGTCAAATGTTTTAAAATGTGGCTTCTATGGAATTAAAATCCGTTTCTTTGCGTAGGCAGAAGTTTAAAAATTCCCTTATGAGAAATGTATTAAGTATTTTAAAACTAAAACTAATAACAAGGAATAACGAAAACGGTCAACACCACAAAAAAAAAAAAAAATGTATATAATATAAATTGTGTATTTTAAGGAGATATAAATTTGTTGTGTAGTAAGTTTTTGTCTATCTCTTACGGTTTATTTGTTATGTAAAATTCAGCAAAATACATCCAGAATAAACAGGTCTTATTATTTCCAGTAAATTCAAGATATATATTTTATTTGTGATACAAATGGCTTTAATATGATTAGAACCGTTTTCAGAAAAACACATTTTTTCCATATAAAGCGTAGTTTGGGGTGGGGGATTTTCTTGAAAATCGTGTCGCATCCTTGGAAGATACTAACCTTAAATACCAAGTTTGTTATTTAACGACTTTTCGTTTTTGAACTAAGCTATCCACACACGCACGCACACACACACACAGACCGACGGACGGACAGGCACCCACACAGACCTTTTTCTGAAAATGCTTTTTTTTGGCTTCAGGGGGTCTTAAAACATGTATTCCCGGTGAAATCTCGGTATCTAATTTTTGGGTGGAATACAATACTTCCTCTATATTTACATAGGACGTGTAGAGAAAATAATATTGGAAATTTGTAATAAATACAGAAACAAACTTTTGTTTTAATTTTCCTTCTGTATAAATATTTCACTAAAATAATTTACAAGTGCAGATTGCGTCGATAAAGAAGGATAAAGATAAATTCCTAAGTGGTTTTTAAACAAGCCTGTACTAACTAAAGTAAAAGAATTATTTAGTTTATTTATTTATAAATAGTTTACATTAAACCTTTTCATTTTAAATGCATTTTCAGACAACAATCTATATCATCTCTTATTGAGTGGATTCAATACAAGTTATTACGTTATATTCGGAAGAGAAATCTCGGCGTCAAAAACTGATTAGTTACCGAAATAAGTTCGACATAGATATGTCTGTTCTCTATATTTTTGGTTCTTGCCCCAGAACCCAAAATTTTGCTTCTGCTTTCACTATATTTATTACCACAGCCCGAATGTTAGACAAAATGCTTTTTTTTTACTGGCTAGTAATAAATAAAAAAAATATGTAACGTTCTTGTATTTTGACATTTTTTAGTTTCTGTAGCACACATGTTCAGTGTACATAGTAGATATATTTGTATTGGTATTGTATTCCACCCCCAGATTTTACCGGAAACATATGTTTTGAGACTCCCTGAATTAAAAAAATGATTTTAGAAACATATCCGTGTGTGTGTGTGAGTGAGTGAGTGTATGTATGTGCGCGCGCGCGTTTGTGTGTGTGCGCGCGCACATTGCATTGCTCAAAAACGTAAAGTCGGTTAAATAACACACTTGGTATTTAAGTTCAGTTATCTTACAAGGATGCGACAGGAAGGTTTTCGCGAAAATCCTCCCACCTCCAACTACCCTTTACATGCAACATTTTTCGAACAGTTTCTCAAAAAAAGCTGTAACGATTTTTATTAAAATGTCATATATTTGCTAAAAGGGAGAAGATTATGGGGCCGTCCGATGAAGGCCTGTTACGGTCTCATTCTAGGACTCATTGGGCCTAATACTTGGAAGGATGATGATGATGGTATTTGAAATATTTTTATGACAAACGAAATGTATAACTTGTGTTTTCTGGGAGTAGCCTCTGATGACCTCTTCATTCTAGATGACTTTCGTATCACTCTTGTATAACTGGTAAACCGTAAGAGAGAGATAAAACTGTACTACACAAAAAGTTTAGATCTCATTGAAACACACATATGGGCTATATACATATACATATACATTTTTTTTTTGAGTTAATCGTTTTCTAGATATTCCGAGTTATTAGTTTCCATTTTAAGCCACTTAACTTTTCTTTTCGTTTCTCTTTTGATTTCTCCTAGCAAGCAAAGAGAATCGAATTTCAAATGTTTCACTTCGATCGGCTTTTAAAAATTGACTATAGCTTTAGACTATGTATTTTCTTATTTCCCTTATATTTACAAAGCAAGAATATAACCAATTTCAGTAATCTTATCTGGATTAACATGATGTAGATGGAAGAGTAATCTTTTGTAAGAAACGCTTGTTTGTGGAGCAGCTAAAGTCATGGAAATGGAATACATCTGAATTTTTGACCCCCCAGGGGTAGGTACGGGTTTGGCGTACCCGGGGTCCCGAGCCAACCTTGACTCCCTCAGTGGGCAATCTCTGAGTGGTGAGTGAGTCACTAGGTCAAAATGCCCACCCTTCATCAGAAATACATATTTTGAGGCTACCTGAACCCAAAAAGAGAATTTTTAGAAAAACGTTTCCTGCGTATGTGTGTGTGTGTGTGTGTGTGTGTGTATGGGTGGGTGGGTGTTTGGGTGTATATGAACAAACAAGCATGGATCAAAATCGAAATGTCGGATAAATAGCAAAATTGATAGATATTTAAATTTAGTACCCTATAAACTACGATACGATATTCAGGAAAATGCCCTTTACATGGAACATTTTTTTAAAGGTTTTCTAAAAAAGATTCTAAATACCTAAATAAAGATTTAAATAGCAAATTTTAAGACATTTATACGGCAAAAGAAATGTATATCTTGAATTTTCTGGAAATGGCTTGTGAGTCTTCTTCACATAGAAGGACATTTATGTAACCTTGCATAACTGGTAAACGTTAAGCGATAGATGAAAACGTATTACATCAATTCAAGTTACTTTATAGGCCATTAGCCATTTCCGATATATCCGCAACTGATAGTTCGAATTGTTCAATTCTTGATCATTCTTTTAAATTCCTGTCAATATTCAGTGGTTTCTCGCAATACCATGGAAAAGGTGTGGCATTTTAAGGCAGCATACAGCTCCCGTTCTAAAACATTCGGCGTTCGTTATTCTCTTTATATGTATAACACAATGTGTAATGCAGGAGGTTTATCTCTATTAAAATAAAGTAGAAAGGTTATTAGTATGGACGACGGAAAGCCTCCCCCCCCAATCTCCTCATCCTACCGCGGTACAGTATCGCATATAGGTTCCCAGCTCTTTGACTCCTTGGAGAGCGGCATGAGGAGGGGCGAACAGAAGTGAATGACGACGGGCGCAAGTATGGACGGTCGTTTCCAAATTGAATGCAATCCACAGCGCCCGGGCTCATTTAAGTGTCTTGAGTTAACGGGTTCCCTGAAGGGACTGAGACAGGGTCAAACAAACTGGTCCCGCAACGACGTCAGAGAAGAAGACGCTTCCACAAAACACATCCACCGCCCAGCCACAAACAGCCGAACACCGGCTCTTATCTTACAACCCTGAAACAGTTGACAAGGAAGTGATGAGTACAGAAAACAAGGAGAGGATCTCTTGGTAGAAATTAACCACTCCAGCATTCGCCTGCTGACCCGTAGAAACCACAAAAGATCCATAGGTCAGAGGGCAATTTCCAACAACTGAACTTTGGAATTCCTCAGGCGACTCGTGCAAGTTACCGCTGTATCTTCTCGCTTGGTAATTAATATGAAGTACATAGGGCCGTAAACATTCCTAAGAATTATTTATACCCTCTAATAAGTGATTGGACTTAGAGAAAGCCATGTGAATGTAACACCAGATTGTTATATTTGCCGTGACGTTTTACCTTTTTATGGCTTTTTTGGGTGGGGCTCCTTATTTTAATTGTAATATATGTCTAAACAGCCGGACTCTAGATATTACATCCTAATAACGCAGGGATGAAAAGAAAAGGAAAATGTAGATTTGAAGATGACACTTCCACATATAGCAGTGAATCTCAGGAGCGCTCGCTCGGCTTGTGATGCAAGCAACTGATGTTATCATGCCGGACATGGTATGAGATATACTGAAGCACTGGATGATGTTAACTTCCGCTGGCTTTAGCAAAGGGTTTATTTTCTTGGTTAGGATGTGATGAACACGGCTGTGCAACTTTAAGGTAGTGCGTGCATGACTGACGGCATATTTTATTTTAACTCAGTTTACAACGGGAGATACCATCACTTTTAGTTTCTGAATTGAGTGAGAAAATATTATTTACCCTCCCAATTTTTCTCATAACAAATAAACATGCTAATATCAGTAATGGGCTCACCCCGTGGCTCAGTCTGTATAGCACCTGACTGCTGTGTAAGGGGTCACGGGTTCCACTCTCCGCTGTGGGATAGGAATTTCTCTAGTCAAAATTATTCCCTATCCTACTCTTTGGAATATGAATGAGAGAAATAGAGAGAGAGAGAGAGAGTGAGTGAGTTTGGTTTTTACTTTATATAGTAAATAGAGAAGATATTGTATTGCACCCAAAAATTGATGTCGAGGTTTCACCGGAAATACATGTTTTAAGACACCTGAATCCAAAAAAAAAAAGCATTTTTTAAAAAAGCTGAGGTGTGCATTGCACAAAAAACGAAAGACCGTTACATACCAAATTTGATATTTAAGTTTAATATCTTCCAAGGGTGCGATACGAAGCTTTTCAAGAAAATCCCTCCACGCCAAACTACCCTTCACATACATTTTTTTTTGTTTTAAATTTTGATTTTCTCAAAACTGGCTCTAACAATTTTGATTCAAATACCACATGTAAAAATATTTAAATGGCAAATAAAATGTATATCTTGAATTTTCTGGAAATAGCCTTTGAAGATCCCCTCATTCTGAGTGTATTTTGCTGAATTTTGCATAATTGGTAAACCGTAAAAAGCAGAAAATAACGTACTTTACAAAACAGTGGATCTCATAAAATACAATTTATGTCATATACATTTTTTCGTGGAGTTGACCATTTCCGAGACATTCCTTGTTATTAGTTTTTTTTAAAATACATAACTTTTCTTAGCTTGTCAGCTTCTGGCAGTGCAAATGAATGAATTTCATTCACATTGCAACAGCTTTTAAAAGATTTAACTATCGCTTTAGCTCAGCTTATAAAGAAGCAAGTAATAAGGCCATTTCTTCTAAAATCCATCTCGATTTGCATGAATTAGATAGAAGAATAAGCTTTTAAAAAGAATTTGTTGTTGAGATATAGAAATATTATGTTTTACATTCACACTACACTAGGCTAAAGCGGCTATCAAATCTTTCAACAGTTGGTAGCTGTATAATGTTTTGACATCCTGTTCTTTTAACTTGACCAGGAGAAAGAAAAATTAATAACGTTCCATTTGAGAAATCTAATAAGTATTTTCAAATTGAAACCAATAGATAGGAATATCTTGGTGACGGTTAACTCAAAAGAAAATGTATCGCACATAAATTGTGTGTTTTAACGTGTTCTTTTGAAGTAGGATTTTCTCTATCTCTTATGGTTTCATCCATAATGAAAGGGAGTTTACAGGCTATTTCCAGAAAATCAGGGATATACATTTCATTTATGATAAAAATATCTTATATGTATTATATTTTCATCAAAACTGTTAGAGCCAACAGATTTAAATTTTCAACAAAAAAAAATCCATCTAAAGGGTAGGTACTTCAGGAGGGGCGGTTCTTGAAATACTTCTTGGCACACCCTTGAAAGCTGCTAAGCCTAAGTATCAAGTTTCGTATTTAACCATTTTTCGTTTCCCCCCCTACGCCCCCCCACACACACTCATACAATGAATTTTCCTATACAATACTTTTTCTTCGGATTCAGGAAACCCTCAAAACATGTATTTCCAGTGAAATCTCGTATCGAATTTTTGTTTGGAAAGCAATACCTTCTCTACCTATGTACTATATACGAGAAGGTATATAGTAAAGAAAGTAAAATGCTTTCCTTTTTTGGATTTAGGGGACTCTAAAAGATGTATTTCCAGTGAAATATCGGTGTCGAATTTTGGGGTGGAATGCGATAATTCCTCTCCCTATGTACTATGTATGAAGCAGAAAAATTAACAGTGACACATGGTTGGTGCATCATTTTTGAGTTGTTAAAAACTGGCATAATTAATTCAATGCTGGTTATAATTGTCACAAATCTTTTTAAAGATTTAATATTTTTCTGAAACGATAAGAAGAATGAACATTTTTATACTAGTTTTGTGCGCTAGTATTTAAAATATGAGTGTTTTTATCTTTTAAAAATTGTATAACTCCTGATTAGCTAGTATACTAAAGATAAAATATAATACTCTTAAAACCTATTAAAGATATCTGAATGCCATTTAAAAGTCACTTATAATAGTGATGGAGCACCTTGTGATAAAACATTGAAAACATTTGGATAACTAAAATATTTATAAATTTCACTTATAGATTATCTTTTAAAGTTGTTAAAATTCCGAGATCTAATTCTTCGTTGTCTAATGCATTTATTTAGCACATTTTTACTATAGCTACACGTACTATGTACATAGTGAATAGAGAAGGTATTGTATTGCACTAAAAAATTCGATACTGAGATTTCACCGGAAATACATGTTTTGTGACTCCCTGAATAAAAAAAATGTATTTTTAGAAAAAGATACAGTGTGTGTGTCTGTCTGTGGATATACTAGACATAGCTAAAAACTAAAAGTCGTTAAATACCAAGGATGAGACACGAAGATTTTCAAGAAAATCCCCACCCCCAACTATACTTTTCGTGGAAAAATGTTTCGAACAATTTTATTTTCTAAAAAATGGCTCTAACGATAATGGCTAAAATATCGTATATTAAAGATATTTACATGAAAATAAAATGTATATCTCAAATTTTCTGAGAATAACATCTGAAGACCTCTTTATTCTGGATGAATTTTGCATAAACTGGTAAGCCTTAATAGATAGGCAAAAGCTTACTACACAAAACATGTAGATCTCGTTGAAAGACAAATTATGTCATATAGATTTTTTTAAAGCTTACTGTTTATGAGATAGTCCTTGTTATTGGAATCAGTTTTAAATAGTTCTTTTCTCATATGGAAATTTGTCAATTCCTGGCCATACAAACATTTGACTATTGTTTTAGCCTAGGTACTCCCTTGTTTCCCTTCTATTTACAAGGAAGCAAGTAATAAAGACAATTTTGCTAATGTTTATTTCGATTATCATGAATTAAACAGTAGAATAGGCTTTCTGACAATAATTTGTAACACAGCTGTTGAGAAACTCATGTGAATAAACACATCAGAATTTTTACTTGATGCAGTTCATATGTGTAGAGGCTCACCTTTAGATTATGAAGCACTGACTTACCTTTGAAACTCTTGCTTATGCAGAATATATAAATAAATGACACAAATTGATAATACTCCCACTTACGTGACAGATTCTGGCCAAGTATGTCTCACTTATGTTGAACCATAAAAATAACAACGCTGGTTATGTACAAATGCCATGAAATAATTGATCAATACTTTTCCTGTGATGAGAAATGTTTCCATTTGTCTAATGCGTCACGAAAATTGCCACTGGTAGAGAAACTTCTTAGAATAAAACACAGCATACAAAATACTATGCAGAAAACCACAATCAGGAAATGCGGAACAGTGAGGATATGACATGCTGACGTATAGGGAATTCCTTTTAATATTTAACTTACAGCAGCTAAGAAAAGAGGAAGAGTTTGCTGGCGATTATATATCTCAACTGTGCAGTGAAAGGGTAGTACATATTCCAAGTGAATACCCACCAACGTCCCTCAAAAAAAAAAAAAAATATATATATATCCCACAAAAGGAACAATACTCTACATGGAAAAATTGTTATGTGTTCCACTCACGTGCCTTTCTCTACTTGTTCTGCAAACAAACTATTGTTACAACTGGATAAGTACAGTCAGACTGAAATTTTCAATGCTATGCCGGCATGTTGCCGTGGTAGCTCAGTGGTAGAGCAACCGGCTAGAGACCGGGAATGAGTCGCCCTCCGTGGTGTAATGGTTACCATGCTGACTTCATATACCCAAGGTCGCGGGTTCAAACCCGGCGGAGGACGATGGATTTTTTCGGGTGTAAAAATCCTTAGCATGGCTTCCTTCGGAAGGGAAGTAAAGCCGTGGGTCCCATGTCGTAGATTTACGGCACGTAAAAGAACCTCAAGCCTGATAAGAGAGGCCTCTGAGCAAAATTAAGCGGTCTTCCACACCCAGTCTAGAATGGGACGCTGAGAATCACAGTAGTTAAAGAGCGTCCATAAATAACACGCCATTTCCATTTCCCAGCTATGGCATTGAATGTTTCAGTCTGACTCTACCTATCCAACTCCTGTCGTACACACGGTTTCTGTGAGCAAACAATTAAAATTGTCATAATTGTCCATAATAGTGGACTATACCATGAATCCTGGGACTTAAAGTACTACAACATTGTAAGTCGCCATTGGGGTTGTCATCTCAGAATAATTTGAGATCACCTTGTATGGTTTACCGGGAAACATGAGAGTCAGTTGAGAAATTTCAGTTGAGAAATTCAATGCTATGCCGGCATGTTGCCATGGTAGCTCAGTGGTCGAGCAACCGGCTAGAGACCTAGATCCGTGGTTCAAATCTGACTTTACCTATCCAACTCCTGTCCTGCATACGGTTTCAATTATCACTATTGTTACACGAGCTTCTAGCCAGATAAGTGCATGGATTGACTCCAATGTTTCAAAGATGTGTATCATTTTCGTCTTCAGGGTAAACTGATCCTTTTATCTGCATTATAGTAATGGAGATGAACATAAACATAAATACTCTTATTATTTGAGGGAAATGAGACAAAACACTAGGCTAAAGCGATAGTCAAATCTTTTAAAAGCCCTCGGTATGTGAAACAATTGAAATTCGATTCTCTTTGCTTGGTTTGGAGTAAAACAAAAGAGAGTTGAAACGAAAGATAATTTGATAAAAGTTTAAGTAGGAATATCTTGGATACGATACAAAAAACATATATGACGTATATGACTATATTGTGTGTATTAAGGAGATCTACATTTTTTGTGCAGTAAGTTTCTGTCTGTCTCTCACGGTTTACCAGTTACACTAAAGTCATCCATATGAAGAGATCTTCAAGAGGCTATTTTCAAAAAATTCAAGATATAAATTTTGTTTGTCATAAAAATATCTTAAACATACGGTATTTTGACCAAACTCGCTTGGATAATTGTTTATTAAATCAAACTTTTCGAAAATGTTCCATGTAAAGAGTAGTTGGCGGTGGGGGGATTGTATTAAAATATTTGTGTCGCATTCTTGGATGAAATACCAAGTTTGGTATTTAACCGACTTTTCGTTTTTGACCTATGCTGTCCATTGTTACACACGCACATACAGACAGGCACACTCACAGACAGGCACACTCACAGACAGACATGTTTATTTTCTCTACATAGTACATAGTATATGATACATAGGTAGAGAAGGTATTGGTTGCACTGCACCCAAAAATTCGATATCAAGTCTTCACCGGAATTTAGGGTCTCCTGTATATAAAAAACATTTTTAGAAAAAGATCTCTGCCCGCGTGAGAAGGGGAATGATGTAATTCACCTGAAATTCGGGGTCAAGAATGCCCATATTAGAACTAAAAAAAAAAAAAAAAAAATAACATACGAACGATTTAGTTGCTAATGGGAAGCAGTGCTGTTGGAGAATGATGATAAGTAATGGTTTAACCCAGTGTTTCCCAACCTTTTGAAGTTCACGGCACCCTTGGGAATAACATTAAACACTAGGGGCACCCTTCCTTGAATTAAAAGAAAATTACGCTTAATATGTTAATTTATTGAAATATTATATAATAATAACGTACACCATAACATAATACAGTAAACTTTACTACAATCACTGAGTAAAAATACATCAATAAATTTTGTTCGATTAATGATTAATGTGAAATTTGTGATTGATGCTTAGAGCACAGATATGTGATGTCGGGTCTTACAGTTGACAGTGAAACACGCAAATCATCCTCAAGGTTATTCAGTCTATTTCTAGCTTTCCATTTTATTGTCACCATAGCAGAGAAGGCATAGATAGGTTGTTGAAAAGGGCAAAAATGCGTTAATTGCTTTCTTCACTAGGTTAGGGTACCTCTCTCTCCGTTGAAGCCAAAAATTAGCCACCGACGCCTCACTCTTGGTGAACTTACCTTTGAGTGTGGAATCAGCGCAAAGATCAATAAATTCATCTCGTTCGCAAGCAGTGAAATCTATTTCCTCTGCACTATCTACGAAATCAAATGGTGAGACAACCCAGTCGAGATTCGTAGTGGAAATAGTTGGAAAGTACGCATCTATTGCATCTTGCAATCTTGATAAGTGATCACAAATGCGGTCTTTCAGCTTACCCAGATCTTTATCTCCTGCCACATTAAGAAGAGATGGAAAGTTCGACAAATCTCCTTTTTGAACTGCAGACTTCCAAGAACTAAGTTTTCTTTTAAAACCTTTCATTTTATTGGTTGAGGAGATTATTGTTTCATGTCGACCCTGCATCGAAACATTCAGTTCATTCAGCTTATGAAAAATATCTGCCAGATACGACAGTTCAAAACACCAAGAATCACTTAGTAAGAGCTCATGAAATGTGTCTTGATTTTCATCCTTAAAAAAAGTTTTTAGCTGTTCTTTAAGTTCGAGAAACCGGTTCAATACACGACCCCGCGACAACCACCTTACTCCTGTGTGAAGTAACAAAGAGGTATGAGCTGCATCCGTTGCGGGACATAACTGTTCAAAAATTCTGCACTTTAAAGGTCGAGACTTCATATAGCTCACCATTTTCACAACTTGGTTAAACACTTCAGCAAAATCTTCATGACACGATTTCACGACTAATGCCTCTCTATGCAGAAAACAGTGAGTTATAATAATGGATGGATTTTCATTGAGAGCTCTAGCAGTAAAATCTTTAATTTTCCCAGACATGGATGGTGCACCATCTGTACATATACCACAGCAGTCTTTCCATGAAAGATCATGGTCATTGAGATAGGAATTAAAAGAAACGAAAATATCATGGCTTGTGGTTGTAGTCTCCAGCGGTCTACAGAACAGAAACTGTTCACTAATATCTTTTTCATCAATATATCTGATAAAACTAAGGAGTTGCGGTTTGTCACCAATATCGAGACTTTCATCTACTTGCAAAGCAAATGTTATTTTCTCCGTGACTTGTTCGTTGATATTGCATGACATTTCAGATATCCTGCGGCTGATTGTGTTGTTGGACAGAGGAACTTTCGAAATTTGATTAACTGCTCCTTCGCCAAGTATTGTTGAAACTATAACTTGACATGCAGGGCCAATGATTTCCTCTCCAAGAGTATGAGGTTTCTTTTTTTTTAGCTATCAGTTCTACTACTTTAAATGAGGCTTCAAGAGCAGTATCACCTATGGTCATTCTCTTTACCATTCGCACAGCTGTTTTCTTCTCCCCTTCTAATATATGCGAAAAATACATTACACTTTTCTGTGACACACTAGGATGCTTTGTTGTAAGATGCCGCTTCAGTTTGCTAGGTACCATGGCCTCGTTGCTAAGTGTTTCGCCACAAACTAAACACACCGGGATAGGGTTTTCCTCGTTGTTATTCCACTTAAATCCATATGCTAAGTAACTGTCCTGGTATGTTCTTTTCTTTCGTTTGTCTTCTTTATGTGGTGAATTCGACGGTCCGGGAGAAACTGTAAGATTTGGCTTCTTAAAGCAAGCAGTAGGAGCCGACTGTTCACTTTCACTGTCCTGGCGTTTTTGTTTAACAATGAACTTATCCATAGCTAAACACTGTGAATCAACGCGAGGAAGACAACTGAAAGCGCCGAGCGGCGTACACTTTTATATATTCATCTGTCGAAGTCTCGGGAATGTTCGTGAGGAGGCGAGTAGTCTCGGGAATGTTCGGCAGGGTATAGCTGTAATGCCATCTGTGGGATACTAGTATAACTGAATTATTGAAATGAATCGACCACTATCACCATCCGCCGTGCATGAGAGTAATTGATTTGACTTATTTTATTTCAAGACCTTACAAGACTTAAGGCTTCAGTAGAAGGTATTTTTTGTTGTTTATCTCAATATCTCGCGGCAACCCTTAGCCAATCACACGGCACCCTAGGGTGCCGGGGCACTCCGGTTGGGAACCGTTGGTTTAACCAGATAAACGTGTCATTTATCTATCACAATTAGCCCAGAGCCTACACCCTGTTGATATCATCTAAATCTCTTACAATGCATTCCAGTACCAACTCAGAGCATAAAAGAAAATTCAGAAACAACGTTAACAATGATCAATCCTGCATTCCCCTTCCAAATCACCCATCAACCACAAGATGAGAGGTTAAGAATTTTAGATGTTAGGAACTTCACAGCTGCATTGCAGCTTAAAGCCCCAGGGAAGTGCTATTTTAAGAATCTCTCACTCTGTCTCTCTCTCCCTTTCCCCCATTTGTCTTGGAATGATAGACATTAATCATATTCGTTCAGCAGCAAATAATGCAAACTCATCTTGTTAGGTCACGTAAGACCTAACACCATAAAGAAACTAAAGGGAAAGGAGAAGGCAAAGCTTAGAGCGAAACCTTCAGAAGCACTTTGAAACAATGCACTATGGAATAGCCATGTCTTCGAGATTTAAGCTATGTTAAAGCTCATGTTTTAAGTTCAATAAACATGGTAGTGATGGGCACTATCGAATGAAAACTATAGAATTATTTGTAATTCTCTTAACTATAGTTTAGCCAACCAAGTGTTTGGTTTTCCATTCGGTTTTGAAAATCTGTTTCAGAGCTGCCTAGGCTAGATAATCTTACAATTTTATTGGTTACTAGGTGGGAAAGTGTGAAAATAGTGAAGAATTTGCTTTTGAAGCTATCATATTTTGGCAATGAGATTGCTGATAAACTCACAAATTATGTTTTCGCGTATCTGTCTAGAAAGCGCAGTCCTTCGAGTGAATATATTAGGATTATTTAAGGAATAAAATTATTTAAATAAGATTCCGCTAAATTTGGGTTAGAATATTATAATAATAATCATAATGATGATAATAAATAATAATAATAATTATTGTACATTGTAGTTTGGATATAATTTTCAAGCCCCATACAATAAATGAATAAGTCGGCCTGGGTAGTGTGGTGGTAGCGTGTCTGCTTCACATTCAAAAGGTCGTGCGTTCGAATCTTGCTTAGGGTGAGTTACTCGGATAAGATTTTTTTCGGGGTTTTCCCTTATCTTGAGAAAACGAATATCGAGTAACTTTAAGCTCCATGGACCCCGAGATCATTTGAGCATCATTTCACCAATTTCATTCATCGTCCGATATGACCAACTAGGTTAAAGGACGTTAAGCTACAAATATATATGAATGTTCATTAACCATACGAAATTTCAATGAGTTTAAAATAAACAAACCTTCGTATGTGGAATGAATCCGAAAATCATTAGTTTGAGCCCGGTTATAGCATTAATAATATTCTTTGGTTGGAGTCTTAAGTTCTAAAAGGGTGAGGTAAGGTCGTCACGTGGCGGCTACCACAAAGAGCCGCACATAACTGGTCAGGACACGAGCAACTGTTTCCTACATTTGCCCTTTAGATTGTCTCAAATTACTCTGAACAAAGAGTATTATAATAATAATAATAATAATAATAATAATATATTGTCAACATATCTGTTATATAATTCTGATAGTGCCTAAATTACAATTAAAAAGAAGATAAACATGTTATACTATGCACCATTAAAGCATTCGAAACCATAATAATAAAATGACTGAACAAGAATTATTTACAGTCATCTAAATTATATAAACATCTATAGTTAAGGAATATTTTACACACCAAGATGGAACCGGTAACGCGTGCGACTCACATTCGTAAGGTTCCGGGTTCGCTTCCCGGCCAGCATCTACCCTGTTTTAATTCCCCCCCCCCCCAGGATTTCCTCGGGTCGTCAGGCGAAGGTGCAGTATTTTCTCTCCAGTAGGTTTGGCGCACCCGGGATCCCGAGCCTACCCTGAAACCTAGGTTCCTCTGAGTAGTGAGTGTGTCAGCGGAAACGCCCATCCACGTGTTGGTCGTGCGTGGAGACCCGTGACGGTGGAAAGGGATATCCTGGTTGGCTGAGGGTGCGTATCTGAGCCAGGGGCTTCTGTCCTTTCAGTGACGGGAAAGGGTGCGCAGCTTAATACACGCTTCACCTAAACGGGAGGATAGGGACTAACCCATCCCTAGTCAATCGTCCAGAGCTAGGTAATATACCGAACTCTAGGGTGAGTACGACGGCGAGCCCGCTATATCCCCTGTATAGTTCTGTCATCGCAGTGGGAAGACTCTTCGTTGGGCTCCGTGATGGGTGGGTATCACTAGGAGATTAACATATTAAAAAAACTTTAATGGAAAAAAAATCCATTAAATTTCATGGTACTGAGTTAGGAAAAGAAGTAGTCGAGTGTTGTGGTCCTCGCTACTTGCTTGTGAATAGAACAGAAGAAGAAAGGAGCTTCTCAAACGTTAGCCGCTTTATGATTCAAAAGAGTCTTGGTAACATTGTTGGTCCTGTAAAATCTTGCATTAGAGCTCGTAACGGCACGTTCCTAGAAGAAGCACAATCACCATTCCAGGCTGTGAAAATACTTAAGCTCAATATGTTAGCCAGTTATCCAGTGAAGATCGAGCATAACACCTTGAACTCCTCAAGTGGTGTGGTAAACACCCGCGTAATGGACGGTTTGATTACTGAGGAAATTCAAGAAAATTGTTGAGGCGTCATATCTGCGCATCATGCTCAACGAAAACTAAATGAATTTGTACCTACTCGTACCCTATCACTTACCTTTGTTCGGGTAGATCTCCCACAAAGGATTACGGCAGGATATGATTCCATCAAGGTTAGACCGTATTTACGGAACCAGCTCAGATGTTATAATTGTCAGGGCTTCCGCTTTGGCTACGCTACTGAGTTCAGTACTGACGAGACTACCTGCGTCAACTGTGGTGATATCTCGCACGACGGAGAATCTGAGTCCGCTCCAACATACGTTAACTGCAAGTTGAACATCCGTCACGTTCCCGTAATTGTCCCCGTTCTGCAGAGGAAAAGGTGTCCAGGAGATCGGGTTAAAGAAAAGCTGTCCTTCCTGGAAACCCGAAAACTCCTACGAATCTGCAAATTCTCTCACTTGGATAGCTTCCTAGGCCTTCGACTTCGACATCTAAATCAGTATCAACATTTTTTGCATCTGAAACTGTAGAAAATGCTACAGCTACATTGCCATCAAAACAATCTATGTCGACCAACAAGACTGGCAAGGCGATAATATATAAAGTATCTGAAACAAAGTTCAAGACTAGCTATGAGAGAACTGGCTTCCTTAAAGAAAATATAAAGCCTGCTCCCAAAACAACGAAAGGAAACAAAATCCCAATAAATCTTAATACTTATCCTCTTCTGAGGATTCTTCTGGGAGGAACTCAGGATGGCGACATTCATCTTCGCTGATCTCTGTTTCCAATCATTTCGAGGTACACGAAACGAAATTTTTAATTGGAAATGTGGTTTCCCCAGTGGAGGAGATGGAACAGGAGGGTACTGCCGTCACTGCCAGAAGGACATGACAAATAGGCAGAACCGTCCTCCTGTAGAAAGTATTAGCCCGACGCCAAAAAATAATAAACTGAACTATCCACCGCCCCTTAAAAATAGAAGTGCGACTACAGTGTTGAACTTATCCCACAATAAAGAACATGACTATCCTACAATGGAATAATAACACATCGACAGAGCTTGAACTGTTGCTTAACCAGAATAAACCTTCGGTCGTATGTTTGCAAAAGACTATTCCCCGTCCACATGATAGCTTTAAAATCAAACAGTACAACCCTGTAAGGTGTAATCTATTACGGAAGAGGGTGTACCTATACATAAGGGCACTATGATGCTTATTAGAGTTGATATAATCGCGGAATCAGTATTCTTACATCCAGTCAATCCCTGTGAGGATTAAACTATCAACCAAATTCACCATTTGTGATAAATAAATATATAATAAATAAAGTATATACACATATATTTCTTTCTGACGCTTTTAACAGTTTTTCACATCTGGATATGGCAGTTTGTTCACCACAGTTAGCATTTTCCTTATATGGAATGTCATCTCTGATTTACATTCTAGTGACCATTTTCCATGTCTTATTAGTCTCTTAACACAAGATAGTTGTTCCACACGTTTTCTAGATGACGCTGATTTTAAGCCAACTGAAATTTTTACTCCCGGTTGGCTGCTTTTGATTACAACGAGCACGACTCGGTGAATGTCTCACGAAAACAATTCTTGGTGCTGATGAGCAGTCTATTCCACGGTCGACTGTCCTACTATGTCGTCAATTTCTGGTACCTTTGTGGACAGATGAGTGCCGGAATGACATTCATGCTCTCAGGGTTTTCTAGCATCGCCCAACGCTGGATATCCTAATACAGTATAAAGATGCGTGCCAAATCTAGACACTTAATCACCTTCCTTTGTCGTACGGGATCAGTTAAGCCGCGTGGCCGGAAAATCAACTCATATGCTAATCGCCGATCTTAAAACAGGTGAAAGAGCTGTTGTTGATACGTTTGACGTGGTTCACTCTTTTGACAGTGCTTTCGCTCAAGTGTCTAGCTCAGATAATTATTTGCCTGCGCTTCTTCCTGTTAAGGCTCAAGTGGAATCTCAAGGCTTCCCTTTCGTTCTGGAAATCTTGATGATTACAATCGATTCTTCACCATGACGCAGGTAGACCGTGCAATTTCATCTTCGCAAAACTCTGCACCAGGTCCTGATGAACTCCGCGACCAAATGTTGCAGAAAAGTTGCGAGAGGACGCCATCATGCCTTTCTTGAAAGCTGGAAAGGACCCTCTTCTTCCTTCCAGCTGCCGTCCTATTTCCCTTACTAGTGTTTGAAAGCAGATGGAACACAATCAATGGACGGTTGGTATAGTGGCTGGAAACTCACAATCTGCTGACCAACACCCAGTGCGGTTTTCGACTATGTCATTCAGTAGCTGACCACCTTGTCTCGATTTCAACGCAGATCATGAACGCATTCATGAAGAACTGCCAAACCATTGGGATATTTTTGACCCTGAAAAGGCTTATGATATGCTGGCGATATTACGTTACGTTTCCTATACAACTAGAACATACGCGGACGCCTACTGTTATTCATTTAGGGGTTTTGAGGGATTGCTTTTTCGAGTAAAGGTCGGCTCGGGTCTTTTAAATATGTTTGTTCAAGAGAACGGAGTGTCACAGGGATCGGTACTAACGTCACGCTGTTTGCTATAGCAATTAGTTCTCTCTCAAAATGTGTTGCTCCAGAATTTCGTCCTGCTTATTCGTGGACAACTTTGTCGTCTATTGTACTTGTCAGCGTACGCGGTTTTTGGAACGAGTCTGCAGCAGTATTTAAACAGTCTCTCAGATTAAAGCTTTCTCGGCCTGTTTCTCAACTGAGATGTCACTCTGCGTTAATTTTTGGTGCCACAGGAGGCGACTACCACCTTCGCTGAAACTTGGCCCAGTTTTATTACCATTTGCAAACGAAACGAGATTTCTTGGGTCGATATTCGATAGAAACGGCGTTGTTCAACACATATAGCACAGCTGAAATCTACATCCGTTATTTTTTATCCGTCAAATGATCTCGAGGTGTTTTGAAATAACTTGGCGAAACATGCGTAGTAAGTTACTATGACTGCACAACAAGCAGACTGATGAATAAATAAAAAAATAGATGACGACAAACTGCCAGACCAACAAGAATGAGAAGTACAATAATATTAACGAACTTTATTGTTGACATAATCCAAATTAGGGACACAAAACCATTGTTGTGGAAGCAATAAACTTATAAACAAAAAATATAAGAATGGAAATACTAGACATGTTATGCATCACATGAACTATCGAAGAGGTGGGGGGGGGGTTAATTTACGACCAACTTGACAATTCATTGTTTCTCAAAAGACCAACAGTGATAATTTTGAAACAATTACTCAGTTCAATAATAGAAACAGTGATTGGCAATAAATATTAACTGCATGCCCTTAATAAAAATTAAAAGAAAGTATTTAAAACATTACAGAAGGTGGGCATAAAGTACCCACCCATTGGTATTGCTAGGCTTAATTCTGCTAACTTGCGACTTTGGCAGAAGTAGGTAAGGTACATGTGCGCGGAACCGCATATTTCAGACTGCAATTTAATTTCCACATTACTTGGTTCTTGACTTAAAACGCTGTACTTAATGATCCAAACATCCACAAAACTACCATTGCGCGTCTGCCTCACATTCAACAGTTTGCGAATTCGAATCTTGCTTAGGATGAGCTACCCGGATAAGTTTTTTCGGGACTTTTCCTTGTCCTGAGAAGACGAATGTCGAGTAATATTTGTCTCCATGGATCCCGAGATCATATGAGTATCATTTCATCAACTTCATTCATCTGCGGATATGACGAAGCGGGTTATATATAACAGTTATTTCATAAAACAACTTATGCACAACTATCATCGCTTTTGTTGTTGTTGCAAGCGGCTGCAGTTGTATCAACTTGTTCGTAATTATAATATTATTCACATTTCTAAGGCTATCTGACTCTCAAACGAGGCCTGCTGATCACCTACTAACAAAATTATGAAGTTTATCCACAATAGACTGATCTAAGATCTCAATCCAAAGTAATGTGATAAAATGTAAGTTTGTCCCTTAGAGATAACCAAGTTGTGTAGGTCGTACTATATCAGCTATCCACATTAAGCTGATGTTTACAATTATACACAAAATGTTTCAAGTCTAATTTTAGCTCTCTATTAGTTTTTACTTTCTCTATATAGTACATGGTACATAGAGATGACATAGCACTCTACCCAAAAATTCTTACCGTGATTTCAACAAAAATACACGTTCCAGGGTTCCCTGTATAAAAAAAGTTAAAAAAAAAATTAAAACCGTGTGTGTATGTGTGTGTCCGTGTCTGTAAACACAATAACTCAAAAACGAAAAGTCTATAAAATACCAAACTTGATATTTAATTGTAGTATCTTCCAGGAATGTGACACGACGTTTTTTGAGGAAAATCCCCCCATCTCAAACTAGCCTTTACATGGAAAAACACCTGATTTTTTTAAAAAATGGCTCTAACGATTTTGATTAGAGATATTTACATGACAAATTAAATGTATATTTTGAATTTTCTCAGAATAGCCTCTGAAGAGCCCTTCTCTGGATGACTTTTGCTGAATTTTGCATAACAACCGTAAGATATAAACAAAAACTTAATACACACAAAAACAAATGTGAATCTCGTTAAAACACACAATTTATGTTATATACCTACATTGTTTTCGAGGAATTTACCATTTCCGAGGTTTCAATTTTAAAATACTTAAAACTTTTTACATACGGGAATTTGTGAACTGGTCATGCAAAGAAATGGATTTCATTCACATGGCAAATAGCAAGTATACTCCCTTATTTCCTTTTTACTTGCAAGGTAACAAATTATAAGACAATTACTGCTAATGTTTATCTCGATTAGCACGAAGTAGATAGACGAATAAGCTTTACAATAATAGTTTGTTGCAGAGATGTCGAGAAAGTCATGTGAATGGACACATTACATTTTTATAGTTAATCTGTGTTCCATTCACATGATTTTCTCTACATCAAACTATTGTTAAAAATCTTATTTTTCCATTTCTTTCATGCTAATCGAGAAAAAATTAACAGAAATGGTCTTTTTACTTGCTTGCTTGTAATTAGAAGGGAAATAAGGGAATGGCCAGGAATTGACAAAGTCCCATATGGGAAAAGTATAAATATTTTAAAGCTGAAACTACCAACAAGAAATATTTCAAAAATGGTCAAATCCATGAAAAAAATGTTTATAAAGTATAAATTCTGTATTTTAACGAGCTCTACAAGTTTTGTACAGTAAGTTTTTGTCTATCTCTTATGGTTTACCAGTTATGCAAAGTTCCGCAAAATTCATCTAGAATAAAGATGTCTTCAGAAGCTATTCCCAGAAAACTCAAAATGAACATTTTGTTTGTCATGTAAATATCTTAAATATACAATATTTTAATCAAAATCGTTAGAGCCATTTTTAGAAAACCAAAATTTTCTAAATTTTTTCCGTGTAAAGGGTATTTGTGGGTGAGGGATTTTCTTGACGCATCATTGGAAGGTACCAAATTTAAATACCAAGTTTGGTATTTAACAGTCTTTTCGTTTTTGAACTATGCTGTCCACAGACATACACGGGCCTTTTTCTAAATATCTGATGTGCTCCATTCACATGACTTTCTATACGTCTCTGTAACAAATTATTGTTAATAAGCTTATGCTTCTATTTACTTCATGCTAATCGAGAAAAAAAAATAACAGAAATAGTCTTATTACTTGCTTCTTTATAAGTAGAAGCGAAATAAGGGAGTACCGTAGGTTAAAGTGATAGTCAAAAGCTGGTTGCTATGTGACTGAAGTTCCTTTGTTTGTATGGATAGGAGTTGACAAATTCCTGTATGAGAAAAGTATACGTTTTTAAAGTTGAAACAAAACAAAAAAAAAGGAATATCTCAAAAACAATCACCTCCACGAAACACGTGTATATAACATGAATTGAGTGCTTTAATGTGCTCTACATTTTTGTGTGTTAAGTTTTTGTCCATCTCTTGCGGTTTAGCAGTTATGCAAATGTCCGTAAAATTCATAGAGAATAAAGTAGTCTTCAGAGCCTATTCACAGAAAATTCAAGATACACATTTTATTTGTGAGGTAAATATCTTTAATTTACGATATTTTAATTAAAAATCATTAGAGCCATTTGTAAAAAAACATTTTCGAAAAATTGTCTATGTAAAGGGTAGTTATGTCGCATTCTTGGAAGATATAAAATTTAAATACCAAGTAATGGTCTTTTTGTTTTTGAGTTATGCTGTCCACAGACACTCACACACAGACTTTTTTCTAAAAATGCTTTTTTTTTTATTCAGGGGGACCCAAAACATGTATTTCCGGTGAAATCTCGGTATCGAATTTTTGGGTGGAATACAATACCTTCTCTATACACTATGCACACAGTACGTGTAGAGAAAGTAAAAAGGGCCAGTAAAAGAGAATATTCCATCCCGAAGCCTTCCAACGTTCCTTTGGTTTCGTGGCCACGAATGCTGTACTATACAAGACCTGAACTCGTACTCGGTTACCTACTGTTCCTCGGCAAAAACCAGTTTCATCCAAGAGAGAGACAGATGGAGAGAGAGAGTGAGAGATAGAGAGGGAGAGAGAGAACAACATTCAATCTCGGACATCCAATGCGTGAAAGTCGTGCCAAAAACCCAGCCAATGTTTTTACTGTTTGTTTATGTAAGATGCGTTTAACCCAAGGTTATCCATTTAAACCGAGATGACGCTACTGAGGTTAATGCTGATGGACAACGACTGAATCAGAAAAATCGAAAACTTCCTAACTCTATTGTTTCACTGAATTGAGGTTAGGTTCCTTATGTCTGGAAGTTTGGAAGTATGATTGAGAGTGTGAAGGTGTGTGAGATCTAATAAATAAGATATCAAGAAACATCTTATTTATTCCTTTCAGATAATTTTCTCTACCCGCTTTGCTGACAAAATATTCTTAAAAAATAGGTTGTTTTATTTACATCATACTAATCGAGAAAAGCTTCACCAGAAATGGTCTTACTATATGATTCCTTTTAAGCAGAACGGAAAAATGGCTAAAGATGATCGCTATGTGAACAATTGAAGTTCGGTTCACTTTGCAAGGCCAGCAGTAAGCAAAAGCGAGATGTAATGAAAGGCTACTCCGGTTGAGAAAATGTATGTAGTTTAAACTTGAAGCCAATAAGAAGGGGTATCTTGGAAACGGTTAACTCTACAACAAAAATGCATATGACATACATGACATACGTTTAACGAGACAGATACAGTTTTTGCATAGTAAGTTTTTATCTATTTCTTGCGGTTTACTAGTTATGCAAAATTCAACAAAATTCATCAGAATCTATTCCCAGAAAACTCAAGATATTACATTTTGTTTGTCATGAAAATACCTTAAACATACGATTTTAATAAAACAAAAATCGAAAATGTTCCAAGTAAAAAGTAGTTGGGGCTGGGGAATTTTCTTGAAACTCTTCGCGTCGCATCCTTGGAAGATACCAACCTAAAAATACCAAGGTTGATTTTAACCGACTTTTAGTTTTTGAGCTATGCTGCCCAGACACACAGACCCACATGGACATGCTTCTAAAATGCTTTTTTTTTAATTCAGGGTCTCAAAATATGTATTTCCGGTGAAAACTCCGGTTCGCATTTTGGGTGGAATACAATAGCTTCGTTATCCACTAGGTACATGTGTGCTAGAGAAACTAAATAGAGACAACAGTATAGAGTATAGAGTTAACTCCGTTGTCGATAGGAAATATGTACCGCCGGTATAACTGCGAAGTTAAAGGCGAGGCACAAATGAAACAAGCAAAACAAAGCAAAAATCTTTGTATTCCATCCACATGAATTTCTGTAGCTGTTCCACAAGCTTCCCATACATAAGGTTATTCTTTTATCTACATCGTACTAATCAAGATCAGTATAATAACATTGTTCTTATTACTTACTTTCTTGTAAGTAGAAGGGAAATAAGGGAATACACTAGGCAAAAGCAATACCAAATCTGTTAAAAGACCATAGATATATGAAGTAATTATAATTCGGTTCTTTTCTATTCTCGGGAGTTAAAAGGAGATGAAACGAAATTTGACTTCCCGCTTGAGAAAAGTTTAAGTAGTTTAAAATTGAAACCAATAACAAGAAATATCTTTAAAACTATCAACTCTACGAAAAAATGTATTTGGCATAAATTGTGTGTTTTTTCACGAGATCCGTATTTTTTGTGTAGTAAATCGTTGTCTCTTACCGTTTACCACATCATCCATAATGAAGTGATCTTCAGAGGCTATTCCCAGAAAATTCAAGATATACATTTTATTTGTCATGAAAATATCTTAAATATATGGTATTTTAATCAAAATCTTTAGAGATATTTTTGCGAAAATCAAAAAATTCGAAAAATGTTGTATGCAAAGGGTAGTAAGAGGTGGAGAATTTTCTTGAAAATCGTGTCACATCCTTGGAAGACACTGAGCTTAAATACCAAGTCTGGTATTTAACGGACTTTGCAGCTATGCTGCACACACATTGAAATTTTTCTAAAAATATTTCTTTTTATTCAAAGGGTGTCAAAACGTGTGTTTCCGGTGAAATCTTGGTATCGAAATTTCGGGTGGAATACAATAGCTTCTCTATCTACTCTGTGCATTGTATATACGTGCTGGAGAAAGTGGATATTGATTCGCAATCAGGTTCTCTTTCTTATGTTGAAATAAATGTGTAGAAACAAGGAAACAACAATAACGTTGCGCAAGACCTGCATACGGGGAAGGACGAAGTTGCGTAGTTTTTTTTTTAAAATACAGTTCCGGAGTCTGATCAGGACTCCGGCACTGTATACTCTACTTTTTATTTTACCTAATTTGTTTACTGTGATTACTGTATGATTACTGAATTCTGTTTTACTGTTTACACACACATACACAAACATATAACACCCATGCCCAAGGCGGGACTCGAACCCACGATCCCCTGCGCTGCGAATAGTTGAGGCATTTGGTGTAGCTAGATGAGTAATTTTAATGTTTATGGCTATTATCTCGGTATTCAGCTCCCCGGCCCTCTCAATTTGTTTTTTATTTTGTGTTGTGTTTCTTGTTGTCAGGTGTGTGCCAAAAAGTGAAAATGAAATGGTATAATACGCCTGGGTTATCTTGAAGCAGGATTCACTACTGTCTAGTTTCAGCAGACTGCTGATTTAGAAACAGTGCTTTTTATTGAAATATGGGAAATGTTGATGATGTGTTAAGCCCTGTTTGTTTTATTTGATTTCGTACTGTCCAAGTTGGTGTTGGAAGAAGAGGGGAACTACAATGTGATGCAATGGAAATGGTATGTTTATTAGATAAGTTCTTCGATGGTGAATAAAATTGTTAAAATCTGGAAAACCAACCATTCCCGTTACACAGATCATAGAAAAACTGCTGCAGTTCACTAGTGTATCTCGCATTTCCAACTCTAAAGAAACTCCTAATGGACAGCTATCTATACTACCGCTACCTAGTAACAGCGCGTAAAGCGCTGTGTTTGAAAGGATTGCAGGATGACTTAATTTAAGTACGTATAGAATTAATTATTACTATTATTATTATTATTATTATTATTATTTAAATGTTATGGAATGCTTATCTTTTCAGGATCAGTACGATGATGGCTTTAATTAATACTGCAAACGTAAATATATATATATATTCCCATGTGGCAACAAAAATCAACTAATGCATAAGTTGTAATAAAAATAAAAACGCTACGTATCTTTTCGGGGAATCACTCAGAAAGTTACGTGGAAATGGAGTGGTTTGAGATTAGTCAGTCATGGTTAATAACACTAATAATAACCTACAACAGAGCAAGCAATATTGCGCTCATTCTATCCCCCCCCCCTCTCTCACTCTGTCTTTCTAATTCCCATGTTTGAAGATAAGTAGTTGCTCACACGCTTCTCCGAAGTAAAAAAAAAAAAAAAACTGCAAACAAATACTGTTATTGCGGTTTCTCAGCCTAAAGACCCCATGTTCTATTCCCGGCTGGGGCGGGTAATTTTTATTTAATCAGAAACTTGTATTATTCTTCGCAGAGAGTGGAAGTGCAAATGTAGGAGTGAATGCAAGTATGGTTAATAGGAAACTTATTACAAATAAAAAAATCTTATGTGTTCACGTGACTCTCTCTCTCTCTCTCTCTCTCTACGTCTCTATAACAAATTATCATTATTAATAAAGTTATTCTTTTATCTACTTCTGCTACGTTTCTCTGATACGCATTGCTTCCTAAGTGTCTGGGGTTAACAAATTTAAGGACTGTGAATAGATAAACAGTGTTCATGTTAGTTAAATTCATGCATGCCAATTTCTATAATACATTTACGTGTGACATAATATCGCTTCGGGGATTCTTAGACCTGGGGTGTTTTATAATCTGAGGCACAAAGTAACGTATCACCCCCTTTGAGGGAATATGTAGGTTATATAATAGTGTGCAGAACAGTTAGAGAAATTCTTGTGAATGAATTACATCAGCTTTTTTTTTTTTCAGTTAACGTCCTTTAACTGGTAGGTCATTGGAATATGTATAAAATGATGCCTAAGTGAGTCCGAGGTCTTAGAGTTTAGAGTTACTCGACATTCGATTTATAAAAATTAATTTCTATTTTTTTAAATGCATTTTTTTTAGCCAAGATTCGAACTTGTAACTTCTTGAATGTTACTTATTTTATTGAATACTAAATGGAAACGCGGATTCAAATCCTCTTAAGAAGTGGATCGGAATGAGATCGGATCGAAAATGCTCCATGGAAACACCTCCGTATTCAAATCGTTTTGAATTGGGTAAAGAAACTTTTCTTTTGCTATACTCGTTGCACGCGGTAGTCATTATTAATACACTTTGGTATTTCAATTGCTCCATGGCAGATTATAACAATCACTTTTATGATTTATATATAGTTTGCAATGTATTCCCTAATGTAATTATTTAACTTCTCAATCTGCATGTAATTCACAGATAAATGTATGTATAACAGATTCGCCAACACAATTCCAAGTTGACCAACATTAATGGATGCATAACATTACTCTCGAAGCTTACGTATGCAAAACGATCTCAATATTATTGAATTTAACATTGAAACGCGGATCGTACTGAGATGGAATTGGGCTCAAAAATCGATTTCAATCCCCATGGAAACGTGGTAAATAATTTCGCCTTTCCTCTTACTCCTAAACTTCTCACTGAGTCCCTGACAGCCGGAGGCAAGAAAAACGTTCAGTTGGCTGACATAATCTAAACAAATGGATTATATTTAACTTTTTTTCTTTAAGATGCGTGCATTCATTTTGCGTTTGCTGTCAGTTATTAATACACGTAAGACAACTTTTACCGCTAGCAGAGATTGCATACGATATATATATATATATATATATATATATATATATATATATAAATTTATAAATCCTAATATACGTTTTAATTAAAATTCTAAGTAGAAAAGTATTTCATTTTGTCAAAGTTTTCAAGTTACTTAAATGTTGTGTCTTAATTAATTCTTGATTTTTTTAACGAATGGGTTAACACAAGGAACCTAAGATGAGTCAATGAAGAAAGTATTTGCTTTCCTTAGACTTTCATTAATTCAAATGCATTTGTGGAGTGAATTACAATATTTATTCTAATACTATTTAATTTTAAGGCTGATTACCAACAAGACACACAAACACCACTAATGAAAATATAAAGCAGTTATAATACAACAACGTGTTTTCCTTTATGAACTTTGCAAAAGATTAGCTGCAGGCAAAAGCATTGGTTACCATAGATTATAATTTAAATGGTAGTAATTATATTTAAGAACTGGTTTTGTGAATTGGACAAGACCAAGAGTACATTTTATTTAAGATTTGGTTGCGTTTAGTAGCAGTAGGTATGCGAATTGAGACACTTTGAGGGAGCACGGATTCAGTTGGGCCCGTAGCTCAGTCGGTAGAGCACTTGCCTGCTGTGCGAGGAGTCCCAGGTTCGATATCCGGCAAAGGGTGGGGCTTTTTAGCCAAGAATATTCCCTATCCTTCCCGGAATCATGTGAGAGAGAGAGAGAGAGAGATATCGAGTGAAGAGAATTCTACTTTCTGTATATCTCTGTTAGAAATTATTATTAAAAAGCCTATTCTTCCATATACTTCATGCTAACCGCGATAAAATTAACAAATTGTCGTATTACTTGCTTTCTTAAGTAGGATAATAAGGAAGTACCATAGGTTAAAGCGATTGTCAAATCTTTTAAAAGCTGATAGCTATGTTATTGAAATCCCTTTGTTTGGTTGACCAGGAGTTGACAAATCCCCATATGAGAAACGTAGCTGAAACCAATAACAAGCAATATCTCAGAAATGGTCAAGCTCACCAATATATATATATATATATATATGACAAATTATGCATTTTAATGAGATTACATATTTTTTGTGTAGTAGGTTTTTGCCTATCTCTTATGGTTTGTAAAGTTACGCAATATTCGCCCAGAACAAAAAGGTATTCAGAGGCTATTCCAAGAAAATTCAAGATATGCATTTTGTTTGTCATGTAAATATCTTTAATATACAATATTTTATTAAAAATCGTTAGTCATTTTTTAGAAAATAAAAATTTCCAAAAATTTTTCCACGTAAAGAGTAGATAGGAGTGCAGGAATTTTCTTGAAAATCTTTGTGTCGCATACTTGGAAGATACTGAACTTAAATACCAAGTTTGGTATCTCACGGACTTTTCGTTTTTGAGTTATGCTGTCCACAGACAAACACATACATACAGACACACACGCTGATATTTTTCTAAGAATACTATTTTTGGATTCAGGGGGTTTCAAAACCTGTATTTCCGGTGAAATATCGGTATCGAATTTTTGGGTGGAATATAATACCTTCTCTATACACTATAGATAGTGTAGAGAAAGTAAAATGCACCCAGCGACAACAATTACTATCGATATGACCATGTGAAAAACAATGAAATCAATACTAATTTACCATAATAGTTGGCTATACAATGAATCCCGGACTTAAAGTACTTATGACATTGTAAGTCGACATTGGGGTATGTCACCTCAAAATAATTTGAGATCACCCGTGTTTTACCAGGAAACATGCGAGTCAGTTGAGAAATGTAATACCGTGCCGGCATGTTGCCATGATAGCTCAGTAGTAGAGCAACCGGCTAGAGATCGAGAGATCTGTGGTTCAAATCCCGGCTATGACATTTAATTTTTCAGTCTTATTCTACCGATCCATAAATTGTGTGCTTAAAGATATCCAAATTTGTGTAGTACGTTTTTGTCTATTTCTTACGGTTTACCAGTTATGCAAAATTCAGCAAAATTTATTCCAAATAAAGAGGTCTTCAGACACTATTCCCAGAAAATTCAAGAATACATTTTATTTGTCATGTAAATGTATTTAATATACGGTAATTTAATCAACATCGTTAGAGCCATTTTTGAGAAAAATCAAAATTGTTAAATTCTTTTTTTCATGTAAGGGTAGTTTGGAGTTTTTGTTTTTAAAACACTATGTTCACATACACACGAAAACACACACACACACGTGGACCTTTTTCTAAAAATGCTTTTATTTGGCATAGGGAACTCTAAAACGTGTATTTCTTGTGAAATCTCGGTATCGAATTTTTGGATGGACTGTAATAAGTATCTTCTTTACCTACGTAGGATACACTATGTAGAGAAAGTAAAAATCAAAGCTCAATGAAGGGTAGTTGGAAGTGGGATTTTTTCTTGAAAATTTTAGTGTGGCATCTTTGGAAGACACTAAACATAAATACCAATTTAGTTTTTGAGTTGTGCTGTTCACACACATACATGTGGATATTTTTCTAAAAACGCTGTTTTTATTCGGGGAGCCTCGAAACATGCGTTTCCAGTAAAATCTTGGTATGGATTTTGGGATGGGAGCAATACCTTCTCTGCCTGCTGTGTACGGGTAGAGGAAATAAATACGTGAAGAATCGTGTAAGATGCTTTAAAAACTATAGATGATAGTTACTTGAAAAAAGAAACGCATTTCAAAAATGACTGATGCTATATAATTATTTGATATAAATTGAATATTTCAATATTCAATGCCTTTTCCGCGCAGTTAGTTTTTATCTATATCATATGGTTTACCAGTAAGTTCATAAAATGAAGAGGGCTTCATAGGTCTAAAAACATTCAAATTATGCATTTATACAAGTATCATTCTTGCAAATATCTAAACACAGAGAAGTAATTTTGCATGATTTTAAGTCACTTACTCAAAATACAAGTAAAAAGGAGGAACTTATGACTAATATAAAATGTTTGAATCTATGTCTTAGTTACAAAGTCAGGCCATATTTTGTTAAAAGATACATTAAATTTAATTACTTTAGCCGCCATTAAAAATGGCGGAAAGTGTATAATAAAAACTGAAAAAAAAAAATAACAGCATCAAATATTACATAAAATTGAGTTACAATCTTACCAGCTGTATTTAAAAGTGACAAGTATAGTAGATTTCCTAGTATGGAATAATTTTGTAGAAAATCATTATCCATACTTACATTTTGGCAATGGCGAAGAAACACGAGGTATTAAAAAAAAAAAAAAAAAAGAAACTGAATGATCTTGAGTATGATCAATTGCCAAATTATCAGCCAAAGAAATTGCAAAAAATCAAATCTGTTAATCTAGTAAAGCTATCCTATGTACTTTTATACTCAAGAATTACAACTATTGAACAAAGACTTTAAAACCAGTTTATCCTTCTCTGAAAATATTCGTGACTATATAGCAGACATAAGTATAGCTACCAGTGGCCTTTCATAAGCAGTTTCTGATATATTGAAACTGTAATGCCCAGAAACCCTTAAAGAATTACATTACAACTGCATGAATAACTCAGAATTAAAGTTAATCAAACAACTTAATGACTGTCCCGTAGTATATTTAAAAGCAGACAGAGGCAATCAGATAGTAATTTTAAACGGTGATTACTATAATTACAGATTTTTGAAATTATTATAAAAAGATTATTATACTCAAATAAGTAAAGATCCATTAAATTTTGTGTTAAACCACACACATAACCTCATTCCAACAGAGGTTAAGAAATATTTAAAAACATGTAATCCTGTACTATCCAGGATGTACTGTCTGCCAAAATCACATAAAAAGATAGCCTATTATTAATAATATAGGTTCTACTGGCTATAAACTTTCTAAATGGTTAACAAAGAAGTTTAACTCATTCAAAAAGTATGAAACTTTAAATATTAAAAATTCATTGAAGTTAATTAGTAAAATTAAATATTTAACTCTTGCAGAAGAAGACATAATTGCTATCTAATTGTTACATCACTGTTTATAAATGTACCAACTGAAAAATTACCAAGCTTGTTTGAGAAAATATAATTTTCTATTTCAAATGTTTCCATTTTTGGATATAAAGATATTTAGAAATAATGATAATGTACTACAATTTGGCATTTAGAGAAAACCTACCCATGTAGGCAACTACGTAAAAATGATAAGTGTAGTCCAAAAGATCACTAACATGCATTTTTCAAATTTAATATATAGATTATTTAATATACCTTTAACAAGAGAAGAATATAAAAAGATACACATTATATCACTGAAGTAACTAAAAGGAATGGATTCACTAGCCAGTTAATTTATAATATACTCAAAAGGCAAGAAGATAGCTTATTAAAGCAAAAAAAAAAAAAGCAAAAAAAAAATACAAAATATAAAAATCTGATGTGTACCTTTCACATGACTTTCTCTATATCCCTGCAACAAATTATTCTTAAAAAGCTTACGCTTCTATTAACTTCATGCTAATCAGTAAAACATTAGCAGAAATAGCCATATTACTTACTTCCTTGTAAGTAGAGGTGAAATAAGGGAGTACCATAGGTTAAAGTGAAAGTCAAAAGCTGGTTGCTATGTCACTGAAGTTCCTTTGTTTGTATGGACATCAGTTGACAAATTCTTGTATGAGAAATGTATAAGTTTTTCATAGCAGAAACCAAAAATAAGGAATGTCACAAAAACGACGAACTCCACGAAAAAATATATATAACATAAATTGTGTGTTTTAACGTGCCCTACATTTTTTGTGTAGTAAGTTTTTGTCCATCTCTTATGGTTTAGCAGTTATTCAAAATTTAGTAAAATTCATCCAGAATAAACTACTCTTTAGAGGCTATTCCCAGAAAATTCAAAATATACATTTTATTTGTCAGGTAAATATCTTTAATATACGAAATTTTAATCAAAATCGTTAGAGCCATTTTTGAGAAAATCAAAATTTTCGAAAAAAGTTCCCAGTAAAGGGTAGTTTGGGGTGGAGGTATTTTTCTCAAAATCTTCGTGTCGCATCCCTGGAAGATACTAAACTTAAATACCAAGTTTGGTATTTTACCTACTTTTCGTTTTTGAGTTATCGTGTTCACAGACACACGGACACAAACACACACACACACACACGGACCTTTTTCAGAAAATGTTTTTTTTAGATAAACACACACACACACACACACACGGACCTCTTTCAGAAAATGTTTTTTTTTAGATAAAGAGGACCCTAAAACATAAATTTCCGTGAAATCTCGAATTTTTTGGTGGAGGCTATTCCCAGAAAATTCAAAATATACATTTTATTTGTCAGGTAAATATCTTTAATATACGAAATTTTAATCAAAATCGTTAGAGCCATTTTTAAGAAAATCAAAATTTTCGAAAAAAAGTTCCATGTAAAGGGTAGTTTGGGGTGGGGGGATTTTTCTCAAAATCTTCGTGTCGCATCCCTGGAAGATACTAAACTTAAATACCAAGTTTGGTATTTTACCTACTTTTCGTTTTTGAGTTATCGTGTTCACAGACACACGGACACAAACAAACACACACACACACACACACACACACGGACCTTTTTGCAGAATTTTTTTTTTTAGATAAACACACACACACACACACACACACACACACACACACACACACACACACACACGGACCTTTTTCAGAAAATGTTTTTTTTAGATAAAGGGGACCCTAAAACATATATTTCCGTGAAATCTCGAATTTTTTGGTGGAGTGCAATACATTCTCTATACACTATGCACATAGTGCCTATAGAGAAAGTAAAAAATTTAATCATTACCCAAAATTATTTTCACTTTTCAAAAAAGAGTTTGAGCAATACAACATTACCTTGACTCCTAGCAACAGATATGGTTTGAAAAAGATGTTAAATAAGCCACTCAATAAAATTATTGATATGTTAAATAAATCTGGTATTTATCAGATAAGTTGTAATGCTTGAGAAAAAATTTATAATAGTAAAACCAAAAGAAACATAAAGACGTGCTTAAGAGAACATCAAAAGAATATCAGGCCACCATAATCAAAAACAGTGGAGCAAGTGTCAGTAATAGATGACCAAGCTTATTCAACATAAATATCGCCCTCCGTGGTGTAATGTTTACCATTATACCCAAGGTCGCGGGTTCAAACCCGGGCGTAAAAATCCTTAGTATAGCTTCCTTCGGAAGGGAAGTAAATCCGTTGGTCCCGTGTCGTAGATTTACGGCACGTAAAAGAACCTCAAGCCTGATAGAGAGGCCTCTGAGCAAAATTAAACGGTCTTTCACGCTCAGTATGGAATAGGAGCGTCCATAAATAACAGCAGATAAAGAGCGTCCATAAATAACACGCCATTTTCATTTTTCAACATGAAAGCTTCACTAATGTTATTGGCTTTTAGTATAATACTTCAATCTGAACATATATTTTAACGTAAATGGTTACAGAGTTTTGAGAATGTAAAGTTAACGAAACATTTGCATGTAAAGGTCAGTTTGGATTTCCTTTTATCTTCAATTCTGGAAAATACTGAACTTAAATACCAAGCTGTATTTATCCGATTTTCGTTAGTATTACGCTACTCAAAAATATACAGACTATGCACGGCCTTCTTAGAAAGCATTTTTGGGACATGATAACAAAAACGAAAGAGCAGTAATTACTATTGGTCAAAAAAATAGAGGATTTCAGGGGCGGTTCAGGATATTAAAATGGCGTATTTCGGTGAAATTTCGAAATAAAATGTGCTACACTTCCTCTTTCTGCCATAGGAGAAAGTATAGGAATAGATATTTCACCAAGCTTATGAGTATACTGATGTGATATGTATTTATTCGGAGACAACGTGTACTAAATCTTGTACCTGATCTTTGATATGTCAAAATGAACCAGAGGATTATTTTTTCAAAACAATATTTATTCATACAGAGAACAACACTTAACCACATTTTTACCTTCTCTACCTAGAACATGGTACGTAGATAAAGTATTGTGTTCCAATTAAAAATTCGATACCGAGATTTCATTGGAAATACACGTTTTAGGGACCCCTGTATCCAAAAAAATTGGAAAAAGGACCGTGTATCTGTGAATACGATAACTCAAAAACAAAAATCGTTAAAATACCAAACTTGGTATCTAAATTTAGCATCTTCCAAGGACAACACGAAGATTTTGAGTAATCCCCCCTCCCCAAAGTATCCTTTACATGTAAAAATTTTCGAAAATGTAGATTTTCTCAAAATAGCTCTAAAGCTTTTGATTAAAATGTCTTGCATAACTGGTAAACCGTAAGAGAGAGACAAAGCTTACTACTCAAAACATTTACAACACACAATGTATAACATAAATGTTTTTGTGGTGGAGCTGACCATTTTGGAGACATTCCTTGTTATTGGTTTCAGTTTTAAAATACTTAAACTTTTCTCCTACGAGAATTTGTCGACTCTTGGCAATGCAAAGAAACGGATTTCAACCACAAGGCAAGAAACTTTTAAAATATTTGAATATCGCAGCCTAGTGTATTCTCTTATTTTTCCTTCTACTTACAAGAAAGCAGCAATAAGAGCATTTCTGCTAATGTTTATGCCGATTAGGATGAAACAGAAGAATAAGCGTTTTAAATATAATTTATTAGAGATGCAGAGAAAGTCATATGAATGGAACACATCAATTGTTGTGGCTTATAAACGAGGCGTGTCCAGAAAGTACGTACCATTTCGTTCTTCCGCCACCGAAACCTAGTGTCGCAGTTCCACACATGCGCACTCGTCTCTCCTGTTCATTTTCTGTCTACTGATTCCATCACAGCCGGATCGTGTTGTATTTTCAGTTGTTAGTGATCGTTCAAAATGTTTAAGACAATTTCTGTTCCCACCGACTGTGAAGTGCGTTCCATAATATGGCTTTTGAACGCAAGGAATGTCAAGTCGGCTGAAATTCACTGTCAACTTGTAGAGATTTACAGTGAAAATGTAATGGATTGGTGAGAAAGTGGGTTAGACAATTCAATGATGAACGACCCAGCGTCCATAACGAAGCATGGGTGGGCGGTTTCAATTGTCATTGATGGTTTGGTTGAACAAGTGAACGAGGCAATCGTGAAAACAGACGCTTCAAAATAAAAATACTTTGTGATGTTTTTCCACAAATTTAAAAAAACTGTTATACAATTTTTTAAATAGACTGGAAAGTGGAACTAATTAAGTTCTTTTCTTCACGTTGTGAGTGTTTTTAAATCCAGTATTCAAGCATTTATATATAATAACAAATATGATAGAAAATATGATACCAGTGATACCTATGGAGGAGGCAGATAGGAACACGTTAAATTCAAAGTTTTGGTACACGCAGCTCCTAAACTATCCAATCTAAGGAAATCACCCTATACACCTTTTAACGCCTATTAAATATAATTAAGTTCCAATTATTCATAAGGGTTATTTTTCCTGGTTTCTTTCCCAAATTAGAAAAAAAAAATAATGCATAAAATGTCAAAGCTAACCTCTTTTAAAGCCAACGTTTTATTTTAACCATTAATCCCCCGTGTTTAAAAGAAAGAGCAGTTTAATAATCATTACCGTTAAAAATTTAGTTTCTTTGCTGAGCCGCTCATACTGAGCGGGCATTAAGTTCTAAAAATGTCAAATAGAGAAACATGACACCAACGTAAAACCAATAATGCAAGAAAAGGGCTCAAAAGAGTATAAATAATAACTTTTTATGACACCCCCAGTGTGGTAGTTCAGAGTTGACTTCAAAATCTTAATCTTAAAATGTTATTAGTACACAAGAATCAGCAAGAAAACAAATGTTGAAAGTTTTAACCCACCTCAAGTTATTTGCTTGTTATTTTAAATCTTGTATAACATACGAAGTATTAATAAAGTAACTTTTTGGGCTGACAGGTGGCATATTAAGGGATAGAACCTTTTGTTTTGTCTCCGAAAGTATTGCGACTCTAGAAAGTTGGACTTTATATAGCTTTATAGATTTAACATATTATGTATAAAAGCACATTTTTGTTTTGGAGCGTACATAAACGTATAGCATTGCTCGAAAACTAAAAGACGGTTGTATACCAAACTTGATATTTAAGTTCTGCTCTTTCAGGGATGGTACACGAAGATTTTCAAGAAAATCCCCCCATCCCAAACTACTCTTTACATGGATTTTTTTTTCCAAAATTTTGATTCTCTCAAAAATGGCTCTAATGATTTTGATTTAAATACCATATGTATAGCAGTTTCATGGCAAATGAAATGAATATGTTGAATTTTTTGGGAATAGCCTCTGAAGTCCTCTTCATTCTGGATAATTTCTGCACGATTGGTAAACCGTAAGAGATAGACAAAAGCTTATTACACAAAAAAATGTAGATCTCATTAAAACACATTTGTCTTTGTGTGTGTGTATGTGTGTGTGTTTGTGTATGTGGAGTTGGCCGTTTCCGAGATATGTCCTGTTATTGGTTTTGTTTTCTTGTATTTATACTTTACTCGAATTAGAAGTGGTTATTCATTTTTCTTTCCGTTGGTCAAGCAAAGAAATAGGAATTTCAAAACACACAATGGCCTACTCTTTGAAGATTGGCTATCGCTTAAGCCTGCTTTATTCTCCTAATCCCGTTGTGTTTACAAGGAAAGGTCTAATAAAAGGATTCCTGCAGATATTTATCTGGATTAAAGTCAAGTATATAGAAGAATAAGTTTTTTTAAAACAAGTTTGCTGAAGAACGGATAGAGAAAGGCATGTCAATGTACCACATTAGCCTTTTTTACTTTCTCTATACCTACTATGTACATAGTGTATGTAGAAGGTTTGTATTGCACCCAAAAATTTGATATCGAGATTTCACCGGAAATATATGTTTTGAGACCTCCTGAATCAAAAAAAAAAAAAAGGTCCATATATGTGTGTGTGCGTGTCTGTCAGTGTGTGTGTGTGTGTGTGTGTGCATAGCTCAAAAACGAAAAGTCCGTTAAATACCAAAGTTGGTATTTAAGTTCAGTATCTTCCAAGGAGGCGTCACGAAGATTTTCAAGAAAATCCCCCCATCCCAACTATCCTTTAAATGGACAAATGTTCGAACATTTTGATTTTCTCAAAAATTGCTCTAATGATTTTGATTAAAATGTCGTATTAAAATATTTACATGAAAAAAAATGTAAATTTTGAACTTTCTGGGAATAACTTCTGAAGAAATCTTTATTCTGGATGAATTTTGCGGAATTTTATATAAATGGTAAACCGTAAGAGATAGACAAAAATTTACTTGATAGAAAACGTAGAGCTCGTTAAAACACACAATTTATGTTATATACATTTATTTTCGTGGAGTTGATCTTTTTTTTTTTTTTTTTAGATATTCCCTGCTATTGGTTTTAGCTATAAAATACTTATACTTTTCTCATACTCCTGTCCATACAAACAAAGGAACTTCAGTCACATAGCAACTTACTTTTGACTATCACTTTAAACAATAGTACTCCCTTATTTCCCTTCTACTTACATAGAAGCCAGTAATAAGACGATTTCTGCTATATTTTTCTCGATTAGCATGAAGTAAATAGTAAAATGAATACGCTTTTAAACAATACTTTGTTGTAGAGATGTAGAGAAAGTCATGTGAACGGAACACATCAGATATTTTATATTTGTCAACTGAAATATTAAAATAATTGTAAAATTTTAAATATAGACTAACTGCAATATAAGTAACTGTGAAATAACTCACCTAATTAAATTATTTCTTGAATGTGATAATGCTTCCACATGGATAGCAAATTGTTCAGAAATTGCCCACTCGTTTCAGTGTGCTCAACTAAACAATAACACCAAACGCAGCTATTTCTGCAACATACTATCAAATGAGGAAAACGTGCACATTTGCCTAAATAAAAACTGCGGCAGGGGAAGGGGTAATGACCCACCTAACTCACTAATCAACTCCCCGTAGCGGGTGATGCAAGAAACTTGAATGAAATACCAGTCTGACCTTCTAGCTCTATAAATAGTGGGATTCCCAAACAACCAATGCATTTGGCATGAGATGTGATTGTTAAAGCACGCTACCAGATATCCTCAGGCCTATTTGCAGTTATATCTTTGTCAGTCCCATGACACAGATAGGCGTAAGAAAGAAGCTATAAAAAGGAATGAGCCTTACCGGATGTGCTGTTGCTTATCCTCGTGAGCTGCGGTCGAGTTCTGATTCCGTGCAATACGCAAGCAGCAAACTTGGACGCAGGAAGATCCGCTGGATCCGGCGGTCAATGAGAGAGTGAAACAGTCGATGTTCCTCCAAGAGCAGCACACAGAACTTCTGCGCAATACAAGGTCATCGAAGAACTCAAGGTGGATAATGGAATCCCCAAAGAAGTGTTGCTGCGTTGCAACCGGAATCTCATGTGACACTCGCTCGCCAGTTAAGCAAAGTGAGTCTATACCGTGCACCTAATACTTTCTAGATGCTTTGAAACGCTCTCTTCCTGCAAAAATAGTTCCAATGCAAGCAAATCCAGGAAGGATCAGTATTTGATGGAACTCGGTAATGACAAATAAATAAAATCCGAATATACCACCACGGCAACTAAGTAACTGTACCTGGGCATATATCCAAACTTTTAATTTATTTCCAAAAACCACATTACCAGTTTTATCTATTATATATATTTTTTTTTCAGAATCTTTCATTGATGACCCTGATCGGGAAGTGGCCAATTCAGTACATTGGCAAGCAAAATTCCAACCAATTTTAATACTTTTTTCACACCCACATGCAATTGTTTTTCTAAATTTATCGCACCCACGTGCATTTGTTTTCTCTCTGAACTAATGTTCGTATTATAATAATAATAATAATAATAATAATAATAATTATTATTATTATTATTATTATTATTATAATATCAGTGTGCAGTGATATTCCCGTACATAATGGCGGAAGTTCCAAAACGTGTTTATTTTACGCCAAAATAATAGAACGTAGCAATACAATGAGATGTTATGTACGTGTAATAATATACAGTAGCAATACAAAGAGATCTGAAATGTATGATATGGACATCAAGTTACAGTGGTTTCTGTGCAAATAAATGTCAAGACAAATGGGATTTTAGGAACATTATTCTTCGTGTCCATAGACTGATCATTGTTCTTTTATTCACGAAATAGTCTTATTAAATACAACTCGAGCTTCAACTTTTCTCTGGATAAACGTTGGAGCTCTCGTCATATTACTTATGATAATTAACTAATCTAAAAACTAACACCTCAAATTAAAATCAGTGAACAAGGAAAGAAAGAAAGAAAGAAAAAAAAGAAACATTAAGATGTAAATGAATTTATTATAATAAAACAAAACATTCTAAAACAAAAATATCACTGGAATACCAGCAAATTGACAACTGGTATCCAGCTGCTTCCTATTCTATACCTACTATAAACTACATCACTGGCATCTTTTTCCTATGCTGTTTTACTCATATAGTCAGGATTTGTAAGTATTTAATTAAATCTGGACTTCTCAAAATGGTGTTATAATATCCTCCTAGGTTATATCTTTCTTGAGTAAATTTTGATTATATCTGTTACATTAAAAATTGTATGTTCCGGTGTATCATGCGCTTAACAGTAATCACAAATATCATTTTCGGAATGTTTTATTTTTTTGCAATACGTTTTATGTAAACCATGTCCTGCAATATAATGAATAATGCCTTTGGGAGGGTTGTATGCAGTTTAATTTTAAGCTTCCATGTACTTGTTAAAAAGTTATTATACATTCTTCTTCCTACATCCATTTCTTCCCATTCTTGTTGCCATTTGTTTTTAACTTATATTTAATATGAAATATTGTATTGCATCTATCTCCAACTATTTTCTCGACCAAATCAAAATGTTGTTGGTTTAGCCAAAATATTGCTCCCTCCAGGCTAATAAAATAGTCTATGGGCCAAATAGCTGTAGTAATTAAAAGTGCCATGGTGGGTGTTGTATTTATTGCACCTGTAAAACGTAGTAATATTTTACTTTGAGTTCTCCTAAGTAATGTTTTAAGCCTCACAGCACTCATTCTCACTGCCCAAACATAGGCTCCGTAGGTAATTATTGATGAATAAATTACGTTTCAGTATAAGGTAATAGTTTTTAAAGAGAGTTTAAAGGGTTTTTTTTTGGTAATATTTCCTATTTTCATCATAATTTTTTCTGATTTTTGCCTTATATATTGTGTATGCTTTCTAACATTTAACTTTTCATCTAATAACGCTCCTAAGTAATTGAATTCTGTATTTATTTTTATGTTCTGATTAGGTTTTTACTTTCTCTATACGTACTTTATACATAGAGTATAGAGAAGGTATTGCACTCCACCAAAACATTCGATACCGACATTTTAGGGTCCCCTGTATCCAAAAAATGTATTTTCAGAAAAAGGTCCGTATCTGTGAACACGATAACTCAAAAACGAAAAGTCGGTAAAATATCGAACTTGTTATTTAAGTTTAGTATCTTCCAGGGATGCGACATGAAGATTTTGAGAAAAATCCCCCACCCGAAACTACCCTTTTACATGGAACTTTTTTCGAAAATTTTTATTTTCTAAAACATGGCTCTAACGATTTTGATTAAAATATCGTATATTAAAGATATTTACCTGACAATTAAAATGTATATTTTGAATTTTCTGGGAATAGCCTCTGAAGACTACTTTATTCTGGATGAATTTTAAGGAATTTTGCATAACTGCTAAACCGTAAGAAATGAACAAAAACTTACCACTCAAAAAATGTAGAGCACTTTAAAACACACACTTTATGTTGTATGAATTTTTTTCGTGGAGTTGATCGTTTTTGAGATATTCTTTGTTTTTGGTTTCAACTTTGAAAAACTTAACTTTTCTCACACAGGACTTTGTGAACTCCTATCCATACAAACAAAGGAACTTCAATCACATAGTAACCAGCTTTTGACTATCGTTTTAACCTATGTTACTCCCTTATTTCGCTTATACTTAAAGGTAACAAATAATAAGGCTATTTCTACTAATGTTTTCTCGATTAGCATGAAGTAAATAGAAGCATAAGCTTTATAACAATAATTTTTGCAGAGGTGTAAAGAAAGTCATGTGAATGGAATACATCAGATTTTTTTATTTTGTTTCAATCTCAAATTGGCTCTATCTTTCAATAATAAACATTAAGTTGTCTGCATGTGCAATGGGAATGACAGTTCATCATTTCAAAATGAGCACCGGAGGTTTGCAGTCGTGCTCTGTACTCATTGGAAATCCTGCATTTTGTTTCTCAAAGACGCGGTAGAGAAACAAACCCAATGCTCCACTACAAATAATATGACGAGAATTGTACATAGAGTATTTTGGTTGTGTCCATGTCTCTAAACGTAGCAACAGACAAACTTTTCTTCTTTCAAGAATCACTATAGTCCAGTTCTGTGGTGTGGTAATTAATATCATGTCTGCCTCAAGAGTGAACTACCCAAATACGTTTATTTCCGTAGGTTTTCCTTATTTTGAGAAGACGAATGTGTGAGCTCTATGGATCCCGGACTCATTTTACTATATTTTCACTCATTTCATTCATTCTATGTCCAATATGAGCTTACAGGTTAAACGGCATTAAACTTAACAAACTATTTTCTGTTCCACTCACATAACTTTCTGCATCTGCAGTGCAAGCAAACTATTCTTACAAAATATTATTCTTTTTTCTACATAATGATAATCAAGGAAGGCATTACCAGAAATAGTCTTTATTACTTAGTTCCTTATAAGTAGGATGGGAATAAGGGAATACACTAGGCTAAAGCAACAGTGACCGCGCCGTGGCCGAGTGGTCAGACCACTCGCCTCTCACATAGACGGCCCGGATTCGATCCCAAGCGACCGCATGTGAGATGTGGTGGACAGAGCGGCGCAGGGGCGGGTTTTCCGTGTTCTCCGGTTTCCCCCGCCATCATATTCCACGGGGGCTCCATCGTCATTCGATGTATCACCAGCGTCACCGCCTGTGGTGCCATAACAGTAAAAGCTGGCGTTAAACACTATAAAAAAAAAAAAAAAAACCAACAGTAAAAATCTTTTAAAAGCTGTCGTGCTCTGCGTTTGTCATTGAAACTCGGCTCTCTTTTCAAGATCAGGAGTAAAGCAAAAGAAATGTGAACCGAAAGATAGCTTCCCGTTTGAGAAAAGTTAAATAATTTAAAATTGAAATCAACAAGGAATATTTCGTAAATGGTTAACTCTACAAAAAAGTAGATATTTGGCATAAATTGTGTCTTTTAATGATATCCAAATTTTTGTGTAGTAAGTTTTTATCTACCCCTTAGGTTTACCAATTATACAAATCGCCTAGAATGAAGAGCTCTTCAGAGGTTCTTCCCAGAAAATTTAAGATATACATCTCGTATACATATGGCATCTTAATGAGAATCCATTTTTTAGAAAATCAAAAGTTTCGAAAAATGTTCTAATTAAAGGGTAGTTGGAGTTGGGGGAATTTTCCTGAATATTTTCGGCTCATCCTGGGAAGATACTGAACTTAAATACACATATACATATACACAGACACACATATCCCTTTTTCTAAAAAGGATTTATTTTTAAATTAATTTAGAGATCCTCAAAACATGCATTTCCGATGTAATCTCGAGTAGAATTTTTGGGTGGAATATGAAGATCGACTGATAAGACCCAGGCCTCACACAGATATGACGCCACTAGGCGAGACCTCCGATAGAGAAGGCCAATCAGTATATTGTGACGTCACCACTGGTGGTGCTAACTCCACCGGCCGTCCCTTGAATTTCAGCCCGAGATCGTAGTATTCATGTGCGATCAAAATGTTCTTTACCCACTACAATTTCAGGGTCTTTCTAGGACTGTTATACTGTTATGTAGACCCAAACACTATGCTCTATTATAAAAAAAAATACAGATTATACTTTCTTTTTATAGAAGTCTCTCTTCACTTCGTTCGAACTCAAGCCCTTACTCTCGAACATATTACAGTGTGTATAATATACATAAAGGTTAATGATACAATTTAAGAGTACGTTAACTAGATAAGTCGTGCAGTTTTGTATATATATTTTTTTGACGCAATAATATCAATAGTGGCAAATATCACAGTACAAACAAACAGCTTCCAACTTTTATATTAGCGGTCGTAAACAGATTATAACCTGAAACTTATCTACGTTTTGGAGGAGAGTGTTTAGCAATCTCTGTTTAATATGTGGTGGATATAATTAGTGTTGTGTTATTAATAGTGTTGAAAGTGGAGTTTCGTAGATTTATAAAAAAAATAAAAGAGTGCCAATATAACAAAGGAATAGTAAGAGCAACAACGATTATTCTACCGATAATTTTTGTCGCATATGTGAAACAGTTTAGTTTTCCAGCTGATACTCCTGTACAAAAATAAATAAAACCACTAATATATCTCTAATAATAATAATGTATTAGATAAGCGAAACAGTTTAGCTTTCCAAATGATATTCTTGCAAAAAAATTTACACATCTTCAATGTTTTATTAGCTAACTAAAGCAGTTTCGCTTGCGAAGTTTTCAAAATAATGTAGCAGAATCAAACAGCTAAAATTAGGCCACAGTTGCTAATATTAGGCATTAAGATTAAAAGTTCTCTTTTAAGTCCAAAGAAATTACTTTTTATACTTGAATGTGTTAAAAGTTCCATTTTATATGTTCCAACCAAAACATGATTATTAATTTACCTTCCAATTTAGTAGTTAGAATAATTGAAAACAGCAACATATTTTGGGGGAAGGGGGATTCTCCAAAAAGTATCACAGTAATATATGTTTTAAATGCATCTAAATATTCTAATATAACCATTGGATCTCCCACATTTACCCTAACTTACTAAACCAAAGAAAGAATGTGTTACAAATGTTTTTCTTTATAAAGGCAAGTGCACAAGTGTATGAAAAGAAAATTCAAACTCAATAAAATTTGATCAATAAAATTAGATAATTTCATTATTGTTACTTCAATAGTTTTTAAAGTATTATTCACGTTGAAACTAAATATCAAATAACCATTTCTTTGGATGGGTAGCTCTCAATCCATTTTTGTATTTATTTTTATTTCTTAGTAAAATGTTAAATAAAAATATTGACTGAGGATAAAAACATGCTGCTTCCACAATATATGCTACTGTCATGTGAGCGTGAAATCATACAGTGCCAGATCAAATAGATCTATAGATTCTGATCCCTTGATAAGCAACAATGTGATAGGGCTAAATTAAATGTACATTTACGGGTAGTTACCCAATCACACTTCATAATCTAAAGGATAATATAGCTACTCACAAAGATCAAAGCACAGCTTATATAGCTATGGATGTAAGCCTCGCCGTGAAATGAACGTTTAACCTCTCAATTACCACTAACGTTAAGATTTGTAATTTTTTTTAATAATACAGTACCAAAATATGTATATGCACCTAAATCAAAGGTAAATATATGACGGGAAAAATTACTTAACTTACTGTATGGTGTTGACACAAAATCTCTTTTTATTGCACGAATCCACATGTGCTTAAGTTCTGGTTCCTTTGGAAAACTGAATACTGCTACTTTCGGGGCTCTTCTGTAATTGCCATTGCAGTTTGGCACCGAACAACTTACTTACTCCATGGCACGACAGCTCACGGGGAACCTTGGCCTACCGCTGCACCGAACAACAGTGAGACATATTTTAGAATTGGATATCAGCATTCTGTATAAGATAATACACTACATAAAGAAGCAACTGAAACACATAATTCTTTCCGCCATAAGGACACTATACACGTTATATACTGCTCTCACAATCCGTAGCACCAAGTATGATGACGTCACAGCCTCTGAGCATCGGATTACTCTGGCCTTCTCTATCGGAGGTCTCGCACTAGGCCAGTTAGACTGTAGCATCGTATAACTAATAAGGACACTATACACAATACTCCGGCCCATCGTTCAGTCATTGCAATGGGAAAAATGTGCGAATTAAAGTTCGAATTGCTCAATCATCCACCCTATTCGCCAGATCTACCACCCAGTGACTACCACCCACTCTCAAAGCTCAAAAAATTTCTTGGAGGACGAAGATTTCACAGCAACGAAGAGATCATTGATGCGGTAAACAGCTATTTTGAGGACTTTGATAAATCGTACTACAGAGATGGTTTAATTAAATTAGAACACCGATATGAAAATGTATTAGTCTTTCTGGAGATTATGTTGAGAAATAAAGTAAAAAAAAAAATAAAAAATAAAAAATAAAAAAAAAATAACAATTAAATGCTGTTTTCATAGAAAGGCCCGGGACTTATCAGCCGACCCTCGTACAACACTCTCTCCATCTAGACTGCAGTGTTTCCCAACCTTTTGAAGTTCACGGCACCCTTGGGAATAACATTAAACACCAGGGGCACCCTTCCTTGAATTAAAAGAAAATTAAGCTTGAGAAACCTAATTTGTGCGATTTCAATTCATTAGGGCTCTCAAAACCATATTATAGTTCCACACAGAAGTGTGGAAGCTGAAGGCTGCAATAACACATTATGGAATCTTAATTTAAAGCACCTTACATATTCCAGTTAATTAATACTATTTACATGTTTGCCATTTAGTGAACTCAATCTTCAGCTCAAAGATTAAAGCTCATACTATCTTTAAATACTCATAATGTAGTTTTAATTTTATTTCTATTTACAATCAACATAAAACACCACTTTTGCAATTTTGATCCTCCTCAGATTTCATCAATGAAGAAATTAAAAGTTCTGGTATATCAGCTTTTTATAGCATCATCTGGCTAATGCACAAATAGGTAGTTAATGACTTACTAAGATACGCTAAAGAAGTATTTCTATAAAGAATCAATTTTCGTTAAGCTATATGGTACTCCAAAAAAGTATCAAACTCGGTAAAAAAAGTAACACTGGCTAAATAAGATCTATCACTATCAAATATTCAGTTAGCTTTCTATTAAAGCAATCAGAATCTAGAAAATAAAAGTAAAATTTTGAGATAATTGGGAAAAACCAAAATCTATTTGCTTCTGTAAAATTTTGATCAGACTCCATTTATTCTTCGGAAAACTTAAAAAATTACTTTGTTCAAAATATTTTTTTGGATTTATGTTTCACTGTACATATTTTCTGCAGCTTTGTATTATGGTGTCGAATATTTCCAAATTTAACAACTAATTTTGCAATATTCATGAATGAAAGCATGGATTAAGTATTGCATTTACTCCATGGCACGACAGCTCACGGGGAACCTTGGCCTACCGCCCGGCCGCTGCGTCCCCCATCTCGGTCCACTACAGACGTCATGGATGGGGGGCAGTATTGGAGGGTGAGACGTGGTCAGCGCCTCGAGCCCCTCCCGGCCGGTTAATGCGGTCCTCATGACCTGGTAAGTATTGCATTATACAAAATAAATTGCTGATTACCTTATATCAGTGCTTTCAGTTTCATGCATGTAAGTAAATATAAATAATGCGAGACTGAAGATAGATATTTAAACCTTCATTTTTTTTACCTATATGTTAATTGTAAATTTAATTTTGTACACCATTATTGCTAAAAAACTAATGTTTACGGCCAAATAAATGGCTCTCATTGAAAGTTGACAGATTTTGTTAGTAACCTCTTGTTGTAGGCTACCTTTAGTTTTTGCAGTTTGTTTATTGAAACACACTCATATTGCATCATATTACATTCATATTTCTCAGATTCTAGGGAGGACAGGGAAATATATAATTAAAAACATTATCTACAACAGCTGGAAATTGAATTCTGAACCAAAGAATTTACAAATTAACAAGCTGATGACTGCACATCAGTTGTTGGATTCTTAAGAAAGTGCCATTCTTTTCTGTCTGCTTTATAAGCATACAAGAATTATACATAATTTTCTCTCACAAACTCACAAATTCTCTATCACCAAGGGATATAGCTCATTGTAAGTAACTGGATAGGGTATCAACAAGCAGAAATGACATCTTAAAAGTACAAAATAAACAAGAACTTGCATAACAGTTTTGTAATTTTCATATTCTACATAATTTACATAAAATACATAGTTTCTATAAAGTAAACAAGTACTTTATAATGCATAATTCTGTAATATTCACAATTCATAAAACTCCTGTTCTGCAGCTCTGTGGTGAGGGGATAACATCTAACTCATATTCAAGAGGTTCACATTCAAATCTCGGAATAAGTTAGCTAGATAAGCATTTTTCTATTTCCAAGATTTTCCTTGTCCTGAGAAGATAAATGTTGAGTAAGTATAAGCTTTATGAACCCCAGGCTTTTCTGAGCATAATTTCATCCATTTGATTCATTCATCATTTAGTATGAGGGTTTATCAAAAAATAAGAGGAATTATTTTTTTCTGTTTAAACATGTGTCCATCAAAATTCACCAATGTTGGTAACAGAGAGGTCTGAATCTCAGAGATATGGACAGCACTGTCTGTACGCTATTCAGTTTGTCTGAGGGAGCCATTGTGTAAGCATGTGTTTCAGTGACCCCCATGCATTTCAAGTTAGAACAATGAGTAGCAATTTGATTTTGTGTTCGTCTGAAAAAAATCTGGAACTGAAATGCTGCAAATAATCAGGAAACATATAAAGATCAAAAATGTGTGTGTTTTTAATGGCATAAAAAATTTCAAGATAATGAAAAAAAACCAAAGGTGCAACCAAGTGCAGGGAAAGCCATGTATCTTATGTTTTTCGACAAAATTGGAGTAATTTATGACCATGTGGTTCCTAATCACACCAAATAACTGCTCAATACTATAGTAATGTCCTTAAAGAACCATTAAAGAGGAAATGGCTGCCAAAGACCAGAACTTGCTCCCAATGGATAGGTCATCTATCAGGACATCAAGCCATAGCAACACAAGAGGCAATCACTCAACTGGGTGTCAAAATCATGCCCCACCTACCATATTCACTGGATCTACCACCTTGCTATTTCTACCCATTTCCACAAATGAAGAAACCTTCATGGGCGCCAAATCTATACAGCTAAATAATGTTATTTTAGGTATACTAAACAGAATGTCAAGGGCTTCTTGAGGGTTCTGAAAAGTGGATAGAACGTTGGAACCAGTGTGTAGTCTCAGAAGGAGATTATTTTGAAAGTTTGTAATTAAATTTGAATAAAAAAATAAAAAACATGGTGTCCAAAAATATTTTTTCTTGTTACTTTTTGATTCACCTCATATGACCTACTAGATTAAAAACCATAAAAATAAAAGTAAAGAGCTCTTTTTTTGAGTAAATTAAAAATAAAAAGAAAAAGAAGCCCCTTTTGCCCTATTTTAATGCATATTTCATTAAATGAATAATTCTTCTATATGCTGTACTTTAAGCAAATTGTAATTAAAATAATAATTTTCAGTTTTCACTATATATTAATTTCTAAGTTTTGGTCATAAAGATATATAAAATGGAGTGTAAAATCCAGTTTTAAAATCAGTTTACTCTTCTATATAAATTAGGAAATTAATGAGGAAGTAACCAGGCATAATTGCACTTTACATCTGGAGGAAATTTGAGTTCCATTTCAATGGCAGCTGCCACATTAGCCAATTCAGTAGCTCTCAATAATGAAGCTGCAGTTTGTTCAAATTTGTATATGATCGCTTGAATAATCAGACCTACATCAGAAGCTGCAACAAAAATGTTCCATTCTGGCATTGAAATCTACCTAACTTGTGAAACCACCCTCTTACACTGGCTCTTTTAAGAGAATGTCACTATGTGATGATTTTTAAAGTTGTTTTTGCTTTAATTAAAGTCACCTCCAATGTCTTTATGGGTCCAACCTAATAACTTCATTTATTTATGCACACATTCGTTTTATATATATATATATATTTTTTTTTTTTTTTTTTTGCTTTCTAAGGCTTTCACAGTTGATATCCATATTGTTGAAGATTTCTAGGTGCTGCCTCATAATATTTTAATATGTTTAGCTAGGTATTATAAGATTCAAACATGGTTGTCATTTCATACAGACAGCTGGACTTGAGAAAGTATTGGAATAGCCTGCATAATTTGTTAGTTTTTAACTGTCATAAATTCTAACATTTGATACAGCACTGCTGAGAATCCTGAATGAACCTCTCAAATTACCGTAAGCTAACAAGCAAAATATGAAAAATACTAAGAACAATTTTGCTGTGTGCAAAGACACAGAAAGGTGTATTTTATGATGGTCCCCTTGGTCTTAGGTTTGAAGTTTTAGTTTGGCTGTTTGCAAGAGGAAAAGGTTAATTCATATAAATTAGCAAAATAATATGGACGAGCACTCAGAATGTAAATGCAATGTTATTGCAACATAAGTGATGAAAAAGCCTTTTAGTCTTTTGCAATGAATGATAAGAGTTGAATATTGAAATATTGTTTCTGTAAGTTTGGTTAAAATAGATACCTGACATAAGCTGTAATTCATAAAAGCTTGCAACAGTTTTTGGTTAACAAGTACCACTCTGTGAATTACTGTGCTAAGCATTTTAAAATGTTTTGTAATAACATTAAGATCGATAGGTACCTAATAGATTATCAATATCACTTATGAATTGTTGGTAATCCTGAATCTTCCAATGCCCTATTTATTCAACCAAATGTCTGAAATATAAATGCAAATAATTCTGAAAGATCCTAAGTGTGCTCATGCTAATTTTAGGCATATAATTTATGGCACAAATCTATCATGATTTGAGTATTAAGTATGTTGCATTTTTCCAGAAGAATGCTTACTTCATAGTGTCTACTGCATAATCGCTTGACTTTTTGCATCAAGTGTCTTCATCTTCAAGTCTGTAGGTCTGTTCTTATTATCATTGCATGATGAAAGTGAATTGTTAGAATTTCTCTCCATAATTTGTGTTCTGTAACATTCTTGAGGTCTCTGTCTAAAACTATTGCTGAATTCATGGCTGAAGGTATATTTCTGTCTCTCTATTGAGTTCATGATATTATCATTAAAAACCAGTGAAACACAAATGAATATCTCTTGTATATTGATGAGGTACCACAATATGATTTGTGCATCCAGTGCCCACATTATGATCAGTGGCACAGTTACCATTCCTTTCACCAGGAAAAGTTTGAAGTTAAGAATGTACCTGTAAGAAAATAATCACTCTTTTAGTTAGCAGTCATTTCAGAATAACTGAGTCTAAGCAGCACAATGCACTTTAATTTACAACAACTTTTTACAACTATGTTTTCCTTTAGAACATTTATTTTCATGGTCTGCCTTTTTAAACAGTAGTACTACTAAGATCAAAGAAAGAAAGAGACAGAAAGAGAGAGAGAGAAAGAAAGAAAGAAAGAGAGAAAGAAAGAGAGAAAGACAGGGAGGAAGGAAGGTGTCTTGGTTGGTTAATGGTTGTATGTTCTTATATCTTTACCTTCTTCAAATAGGATACATTTTACTGTATAAGAAAAGATAATCATAGAAAATGAGATGTATGAAGCTGTGACATAGTTTAGCTTTCTCAAACCAGTTAGAAATTTGGTAGTAAATCATTGGTTGGAGTCAGGCTACTAAATGACTAATATTAACAGCTGTTACCAATGATTACAATTACTTTCAGTTTATGTCATTTCATTGCAAAAACATTGCTGACAGTAGAAATGCTTCACATCACAACACTAATTCATTGGCTTACATGGTACAGGTATGGTTGCACATTAACATCTGGGAGGCAGAGTTCTGATCAGTAGAGAGCAATGATTGTTATTACCTCTAGTTGAAGAGACCAATGCATTGCTTACAGTCTTAATATGTTCTCTGCTGGCTTTGCTAAACACCCAGCCAATAGATTTTGTATCATTATATACTAGAATGATTAACTTTAAAAATGACTTATGGAGATGAGTTATTAAAATTTTTAATTTTTCAAGGAAATGTCACCTCTTTTTAAAATTGTTTTAGAACATACTGTGCTAAATATTTCCATCCAAAATTACAGTATCAATGTCCTATTTACCCCATTTTTAAAACTCTCATACTCAGCATGACTCTGACCGAGTTTCATTCCATGCACTACTTATATCATTTAAGATGTTTGGTAGTACATTACGCACAATTCACAATGGAGCAGCACTTAAGATATGGTACAAGCAATGTGTGACACTACATTGTTTCTTAAAATCTTAGTGTAAACAATAAAGTGATACAATTTTACATTTCTGCACAATGCTCGGGCAAAAGCTCACACCTTTTCATTGTACTTTTGTATTTGAATTCAATTCCTTCATCTCAGTATAATTTAATATTTCTTCTATAAAACAATGCATTTCCTTAGAGGTTGATGTCATTTAACAAGGACCCAAATCAATTTGCGTGGTAAAATTAACTTTACTTCTCTGTTTTGTTGCTTATATTGCATTGCCAGTATTGCTCCATTGTGAACCAAAAATTGTTCTTAGCACCTACTTTATGCTACAATAAGTCAACTTTACCTTTTCTCATATAATGGCAGCTGCTCTTGAGGTAAAAATATAATTTTAGAATTCAAACTTACCTGTGTTTGTTTTCCATATGATTCTACATAATGCCTTATTTTTGTACTTGTAAGAAGCAAACATTTGGTTGTAAAATAATACATTTAGTTATTTGTGCTCTTGAATAGAGATGTAGCATAATAACACATAATTATTGGTAGACATAGCATTTTTATTGTTGTGAATATTAAAGTGGGGATGTGAAAATCTAAAACAATAATAAATAAATGACTTCCAGAAGAAACAGAAACAAACAAACTGCTATAGGTAATGCTGTTGGCTAGGTACAGTGATCAAGATTTGAGTGAAGAAGTTAAAAATAGTCTTAATCCTGTAACTGAACAAGAAGGTGTTGCATCACTATTAACTTCATCATTTGAAAATTTGTAATGGAATAACAGAAAATAGATCATTAATATCTGTTATAAAAATGAGATACAGATGGGAAAAGGAAAAATGTATGAACAATTGGAATGAAGATGAGAGTGAAGGGTTACCCGAAATGAGAACAGGTGTATGGAGGTAGAAAATAAAATGGAGTCATTTTATGTAAGGACATGGAGGATTAGAAAATCCAGAACATGTAATTTTAAATGATAGTAAAGGGTTGACCATGGAGGGGAATGCCTCCTGCACTGTGCTCTATATAGATCTATTGTGGCTAACATCCCCAGGAGATGAGGTGAAGGAATCATAGGAAGCAACAGGTCTCAGGCAGACATGACACCATAATTGTGCAGAGGTCCCTAACATTCCCAAGCTTGATAACTGTGCGTGTTTAAATAATTATGTACTATTACCCATCATTGGTTGACATGGGAACATTACCTTCACTTTTTGTTTCAAAGTGTGTTTTACAGTATTTTTCAGAACATGATGACCCTGCCCCACTCTTCTTCTTAAAGTTTGCAGTTAGGGGTTTGCAGTTGGAAACCAAACCTTGCTGTTGCCAAGTCTTCCGCTTAGTGGTTCTTTAACTAAGACACGATTCTTGACTTGCAAGCAGTGTCTCCATGAAACAGATTTTACTATGTTGCCTCTCGCCCCTAGTTCAGGTTTGTCTTTGGTTTGCTAATGGTAATTGCCCTGTGATAGTGGGGAATGGTCCTGTTTGAGGGCTATCATGTTTTGGAGAAAAAACTATACTGTGTACCACTGAGGCCAATGGAGTGTAATACTGTATACTTTCCATTTCTTAATCTTGGGATAGTTGGGTATAAGTTTTGGAATGTTCAAATATTCCATTTCTTCATTCTCCTATAAGTGGCAGAGGATGCATTAGGTGTAAAAAAATTGAGTGCATAGCTCACATGTTGACAATGGAAATGGAGTTTTTTTAAGTATAAAAATATTCATTGCCCTCTACTGGGTTTGAACCTGTGACTTTGGGAATCAGAGGCTAGCATGCTACCCCTAGACTATGGAGGATGACATTCATGGTATATGATTGTCTTATTGCCACATATTTTTATGGAGTACAAAGGTAAGAGTATTATTGTTGTTCCTGCAATATTTCTGATTGATCGTCTGCAATTCTTAGGTACTGGCCCACTGCTGTTACATCTATGCTGTATTAGGTAAAGGTTTGATTACAAGATGCATCAAGAGGACTATATACTGAAGTGGCTCCAGGAAGTTGGAGATGAAACTGGATTTATTGACGATGATAATGCATCAGGCCAGAGGAGAATACTGACAACTTAGACAAACAGTAAAGAAACATTTTAAGGAAATGTTAATGTTGAACAGAAAATAAGTAGATCATACATTAAATATGGTTCTTGTAATATAAAAATGAATTTCCTGATTATATCATTTAATAACAGATAGGTACTAAAAGGTTGTTAAAGCAATTGTTAAACAACAATAAGTTGACAGTATGATGACGGATGGTATGCACTCATCGACCAATGGCAGGATCCTAATCAACTCAGCCAATGCCAGATTAAAGAGCTCTTATTTCCAAAGCAGTGTTGCGCACTATGTTGTTCATTCTAGGTTCTACTGAAAAAATTCAAGTACAGAGTTTTAGGAGCCATCTACATTGAATGAAATGCATATAATGTGGTTCAAATTCAGACAGTTTCTCTGCTGAATTTGTAATAATTTTCCTTCTGGAAATTAATGGCAGGGTCTTATCTATTTATAAGATTATTTTTATTTTTTTTTCATTCTCTGATTAAAACTAATATGCTCCATCAATAAATAGCTAGCTGGTCATCAATAAAAGACACCTTACTACCCAGAGGCATAGACAAGGGGTCAGAACCCTCCCTTTCTAAATAAAATTAATAGAAAAATATAATTTCAATTCCAATTTTTGTACTTGCTGATCTATGAATACAAAATTGATTTTGTTTATTAATATTTAAATCCAGAATTAATTTATATTTAATTTGATTTAATGCACATTGTTTAAAAAGGGGATCCCAATACATAACAATTCTTTTTGTTAATTTCTGTAATTTAAATGTTTTTAATGAATTTTTTTCCATGTGAGCCCCATAAAATAACCCTATAATTCAGATACAAGTATATACAGATGTAATTTATTTGAGCTGCGCTACTTTCATCCACGACTGTTTTAGAATATATACAGCATTTGAGAAATAATGGCAATACTGTTGTAAATCAGAGATCCAAATAATGACAATTGTAATCTTGTAATATATTGTTGGGTAGTCTTTGTTGTATAAATACTGAAAGTCTCAAAATAGTAATATTATGTGAATACATTCACTGTCTCTGACATTTAGTAAGTAGGAAGGTCGGCTGCTAAGTCCTGGGCCTCACACAGATATGGCACCACTAGGCCAGTTAGATGCTAGCATCATATAGTTTAGCTCTAGACTAGCTTATGTTCACAGTTAAAGGTCAATAGCTTGTTTAGATTTTGAATGACAGCATTTTAACAAGACAACTTTAGAGTTTTTAGAAAATGGAGGATTTGGAAAAACGAGCAGTGATTAAATACTTCTATTTGGAAGGCTTAACGCCCAAAGAAATCAAGGAGGAAATGGACAGTACATTGAAAGACTGCCCTTCATATTCAAGATTAAAAGATGGGTTGCAGAGTTTAAAATAGGACGTATGAACACTAGAGATGAGTGTCGCTCTGGATGCCCTGTAGAAGTGACAACTCCATGGATCATTGAAAAAAATTCACTGTTTAGTGCTGAAAGACCGCAGATTAAAGTTGTTTGAGATAGCAGAGAACTTGCAGGTAATATTTTAAGTAATGTTTTGGGCTTTTACAAGGACTATGCAAGATGGACTGCTTTGTCAACACCTGATCAAAAGTTACAAAGAAAAACTGTCTCTGTTAAGAAAGTAGAGCTCCACCATAAAAATCTCAGTGAGTTTTTGAGACGGCTTATTACCATGGATGAAACTTGGATACATCACTACATTTCAGAAAGTAAATCACAGACAAAACAGTGGATTGCACCAGGTGAACCAGCTCCAAAAAAGGCAAGTCAATTTTGTCAGCTAACAAGGTTATGACGAGTGTTTTCTGGGATGCACAGGGAATTATTTTTATTGATTACTTTGAAAAAGGTGCAATAATCACTGGTGACTATTATGCAAGCTTACTGCAATGTTTGAGTGATGAGGTGAAAAGAAAAGGGCCTCATTTGGTAAAAAAAAGTTTTTGTTTCATCACGAATGCTCCAGCCCATTGTTCAGTCATTGCAATGGGAAAAATGTACAAATTAAAGTAGGAATTGCTTGAACATCCACCCTATTTGCCAGATCTAGCACCCAGTGACTACTACCTGTTCCCAAATGTCTAAAAATTTCTTGGAGGATGAAGATTTCATAGCAACGAGGTCATTGATACGGTAAACAGCTATTTTGAGGACCTCGATAAATTGCACTACAGAGATGGTTTAATTAAATTAGAACAGCGATATGAAAAATGTATTACCCTTTCTGGAAATTATGTTGAGAGATAAAGCAAAAAAAAAAAAATTTAAATGCTGTTTTCACTGAGAGTCCATGGACTTATCAGCTGGCTCTAGTAATACCACCGTTAAAAATGTTCAGTAGATATGAACAGAGATGTTTTATGAAAATCTAAGTTGCAAGAGAAAAAATGCATGTGCTTTAGAACTTTGCAAGAAGCTTGCAGGAGAGAAGTCCTACCTTATCAAACTGTTGTAAGAAAGAGAGGAATGTCAACACAGAGTACATGCTGGTAGACCCTGTTTATGCTACAGACAATATCCATGTACAGGCTGTAAGGGCTTTACTGGAAAATGACAGATGCTGGACATGTGTGAAGATTTCCAGGGAACTTGGTATTGCAGCTTCGACTGTTCATAACTTTTTAAGAAAAAAGCTGAAAATGTGAAAAATGTATGGCAACTGGGTTCTGCACATTCTAATTGAAACTGAAAAGTGGCAGTGAATGGAGACAGCAAGAATGTATTTGGAATGATATGTACATAAAGGTGTGGCCTTTCTTCATTTTGTTACTGCAATGGATGAGACATAGATTCGTATAATTCTGAGCTGAAGCAATGGCGACATACAGAATCACCATATTCAAAAAGATGCCATTCATTGCAGGATCCTTCAAAACTGATGATTACTGTGTATTATGGTTTTGAAAGCATAATCTTAGAGTAAACGGAAATTACTACTTATATTACCTAGAACATCATTTGCACCCAGCATGGCATCTATAAATGACCTCAGGCATTTGGGAGTCCTATTGCACTACATGACAATATTCCTTGTCATGTAGCTGCAACAGTAAAAATTTGTTTTAAAAGGTGGAATTGGGAAGTACTCGAACATCCACTACATTCACAGACATGTGATTATGACTTATTCTCAGAGATTGAAGAACATCTGTGAGGCATTTGTTTTCAATCAAGTGTTGATATCCAGGGAACTCTAGATTGATCAGTGAGAGAGATATTCAGAAATGCAGATAGAGTGTACTGTCTTCCAAGGACTTGGCAACATATTGTTGACCTGGCAGATTATGTCAAAAAATCAAAATAATTTTTTATGATGCTATAGCAGTGCCATTACTTTTCGAATGTCCTAGTATATTATCTTGGTCCAGCTTCCTAGCATATCCTTGTTGAATTTTTAGATAGTTTTTCAATATGTCTGCTGCATTTCAAATTGTTGTCTATTATCAGTTTTGATGTGTTGCATTCACATGACTTTCTCTACAAACTATTGTTTCAAAGGATTATTCTTTTATCCACATTGTGCTAATCAAGATAAACATTAGCAGAAATTGTCTTATTACTTGCTTCCTTTAAGTAGAACAGAGCTAAGAGAGTACACTAGACTAAAGTCAAATCTTTTAAAAGCTCATCGCTATGTGAAGCAATTAAAATGCAGTTCTCTTTTGTATATCTGGGAGTAAAAAAAAGAGATATGAAATGAAAGTTGACTTCTTGCCTGAGAAAAATTTAAGTAGTTTAAAATTGAAACAAATAACAAGAAATATTTTAGAAATGGTTACCTCTACAAAAAAATGTATAGTATATAAATTGTGTATTTTAATGAGCTCTATAATTTTTGTGCAGAAAGGTTTTGTCTATTTCTTATGGCTTATTAGTTATACAAAAGTCATCCAGAATGAAGAGATCTAAGAGGCTGTTTCTTTACCATGAAAATATCTTAATCATATGGTATTTTGATCAAAATTGCTAATCAGTTTTGAGAATATCAAAATTTTCAAAAAAATGTTCCATGTAAAGGGTAATTGTGGGTAGGAAGGCTTTTTTTTTCAAAATATTTGTATCGCATCCTTGGAAGATACTGAACTTAAATACCAAGTTTGATATTTACCTGACTTTTAACATGCACGCACACACACACACACCCACACGCGCATACACACACACCCACACACACACACACACACACACACACACACAGATATTGACCTTATTTTGGATTCAGGAGGCCACATGTAATTCTGGTGAAATCTTGTTATTAGATTTTTGGGTGGAATATAATACCTTCTCTTTCTTCTGTATACATTGTTTGTGCATACTAGAGAAAGTAAAAGTATGTCTACATTATTTCCCTATTTTACATTTTTTATTTCTAAAGAGATGTTGGTTTGTGTTTTGTTACTTATTCTGATCTACATCCATTCAATTTTATTTGTGTTCAATGTGTGTGTGTGTGTGTGTGTGTGAGTGTGTGTGTGTGTGCACGTGCATGCGTGTGTGTGTGTGAGCATGCGTGCGTATATGTGTGCATATTTGCTTTTTTTCTTAAGACTTATTTTATATGGTCCTATATGATGTTTATTTGTGTTTTGCTACTGTAATGAATAAATAAATATTTTTATATTACATTGTGTGTGCATGTGCATGCATGTGCGGGTGCATGTGTGTATGCATGTGTGTGTGTGCGCATATACGTGTGCATATTTGCTTTGTTTCTTTCTTAAGACATACTTTATATGGTTCTATATGATGTTTATTTGAATTTTGCTACTGTAATGAATAAATAAATATTCTTATATTACATTGTGTGTGCATGTGTGTGCGTGCGCATGTGTGTGCGTGCGCATGTGTGTGTGTGTGCATATGTGTGCATATTTGCTTTTTTTCTTTCTTAAGACATATTTTATATGGTTCTATATGATGTTTTGCTACTGTAATGAATAAATAAATATTCTTATATTACATAATATTTTACTTACATGGTATAGCGTTGCTTATTTTGAACAAGTTGTTGTCTCTGTTCTTCTAGATTTCCTCTGTTGCTGCACAACATTTTAAAGAAAGTAATTGTAAATAGAATTATATTACACACTTGCAACAGAATGACAGGTGGATAAAAGTGATCCAGATGAGCTGTAAATAAAAGAAAATCGATATAAACCAAACAGGTCTAACAATGGTTATACATTCATTTCAGATTATTTATAGTTTTACCTATTCTTTCCCAATTGGTTTATTAGTGTGCTTGTTACTTTGCTGCCATTTACATGTAGCAATGAGAGAAAGTAATATATTTAGAAAATTTAGAATTGAAATTACGCCACAAATAAATAAAATAGAATAGACATGCGCATGTGAAAATCCCTATTTCTCTAGCAATTTTGATGCAGTCAAAATATGAATTTGAATGACAAAAAATGCAACTGATCAATCAATATGAGGATCAAGATAATTAAGGCATCCTCAACACATTCTTCAATCCACAATACCTCCAGTGCGCACTAGTATCCTGGTAAGCATACAACACACCTAACACAGAAATCAAAAGCAACAGTTGAAAGATTTGCATAAAAAGCAGTATAACTCACTTACATAGTAACTAAGATAACTTTACAACATTAAAACTAGCATTTGCATCTAGCACATTGCTACACCACACAATTAAAAAGGGCTCTCTCATTAAGTTGCAATTTTTATAGTGAAAATATATTGAAAACAAAAATATCAGCTTCCTTTCCTTTAGGGTCCCTGTTGCCAGGAAAAATTATAAAGTTTCAACTTTAGATGTGTCTTCTGTTCAAAGATCAACTGCTTGGTAATGTTAACTTTTCCCTGTACAAGGCTCTAAGTATCTATGCACAAGACTGCACTAAAGATAGCTTACACACAAGCTTTCATTAAGCAAAAGAGACGACCTTAGTGATGAGTGCCTCCAAGAAGGAAAAAATATGAAAGGATAAAAACTGTACATATTTGCAAGTTCACTCATTAAATACTATTTAAAGACTGATATTATAAGGGATTAAATAAGTATTATTAATGAGTTATTTTAATTTGTAAACATTTTTTTAGCTTAACGTCCTTTAAGCTGGTTGGTCTTTTTGGATAATGAATAAAATTTGTGAAATGATGCTCAAATGATCTTGGGGTCCATGGAGGTTAAAGTTCCTTGCTATTCATCTTCTCAGGATAAGGGAACACCCCCCCCCAAAATACCTTATCCGGGTAATTCGTAATAAGCAAGACTCAAACTCATAACCTGATGAATGTGAGGGAGACATATTACTACCACACTACCCAGGCAGGCTAATTTTTTTTAATTATTCAATTACTTTTTTTTTTGGTCATCAAACATAGGTAACCCCAAGGGAGACAAAGCTGAGACATGGGTATTTTTATTTTTTATCTGCTTTCAGCTTAAATATCCTAATTTAGCTTCACTAAAAGATATTTTAACATCAATGTAACAAAGACTCTTTGTTATTATAGGATGCAGATGGACATCTCTGCTGTTAGTATCCATACTAAGAGTAAACTTCTTCCAGAAATTGGTTAAGAGCTGTATCTGTTGATCCGCCTTTCAAAAACTGTGTTGTTGATCTAGCAAAATATTATATTTATTAAAAAAGGATATTAATCTTTTGAACATGATTTTTTCCATGATTTTAGAGAATGTTGGTAGCAAAGAAATAGGCCTGTGATTTTCAACCTCCTTTCTTGACCCTTTTTTAAATAGTAGATTTATTTTTGCAATCTTTAGACAATCTGGGAACTTTCTCGTACTAAAAAAGAGATTTATCAGGTATGCTAAGGGCTCACTTATATGTAAACAATATTTTTTATTACAAAACTGGAGAGATGATATACGCCATAAGATTTTTGTTAAAGAGGCTTTTAGTTACAGATTTGACTTCATTAACATCCATAGCCAAAAGGAACAAAGAGAAAGGAAAATATGAAACATTTCTAAATTCATTATTTTTATCATTCTGACTTAGCTTTAATTATTTATTTCATTGAAGTGGGTATTGAAAACATTTACTACAGCGCTAGTATTTGAAATTATTTTACCATTATACCTAATTGATTGGATATTGGGGAATTCATTGCATAAGCCCATCTCCATTTAATAATGTGCCAAATTGATTTCGATTTACTTGCTACCACGCATTTTTGCTTATTATTAGATAGCTTTTTGGCTTACAATATGGTTTTGTTGCATATTCTTTTATAATTTTTAAACACACCTTAAATTCCTGAGTTGTATTATTTACTTTAGCATATTTATTTAAAAACCTTAGTCTCTACTCGATTATCTATTTTCTTGCAAGAATGTCTCGCTCACCACTGTACCGACATCCTCCTTCACCATATTCTGGTTTGAGATGATATCCAGGAATTCCTGGCACAATGTCTCTATGAAGGAAGACAATCACTAGTATTAGGGGCATTCCCCAAGCGTAGAATGAATATAGCACAACTTTTGCCTTTTTACTCAATGTTTTCAGCATGCTGTGAACAGATAGAATGATCATGTGTTAGCCTTTGCTTAGATTACTTCAATACTTCACTCTGCAGAGTTGCACTGGACTCAAGGTCCACCTAAAATAATTTACCTTTCCTTTTAAGTTCTTTGGAATTAGAAATCGTTTGACCTCAGTGCCTTGCTGTAATCAGCAGTATTATGTTATTGCTTTGTTTTACTTCAACTTGTGCAGTTGTTCTGGAATGTTCAGTAAATATAGACTGACAATTCTGCACAAGCAATGACATTGGAACATTTTCTATATTGTCACCATTAGTAGAAATAGCAAAAAGTTTAAATTTCTAATTGCCACATGATATTTTACATTCAGTCAGTGAAATGCTTGTCTGCTTTTTATTTTTCCCTATCACATATGTACAATATATTCCATTTAAAAATTTGAGGCTTCACTGGAAATATGTTTTGACACCTAAATCCAAAAAATACACTTTTACAAAAAGGTCCATGTGTACATCTGTGCATGTATGAATCCTATAACTCAAAAATAAAAAGTTGGTTAAAACCAAACTTGATATTTAAGTTGAGCATCTTCCAAAGAAGCAACACAAAGAATTTCAGTAAAATCTCCCGCCACACCCACACTCCTGAAACTGCCCTTTATATAGAACATTTTTCAAAATTTTAGATTTTCTCAAAATTTCTAAAGATTTTGATTTAATTACTGTATATCAAAAATATTTACATGGCAAATAAAATGAATAACCAGAGTTTCTTGAGAAAATCCTCTAAAGTCATCTTCATTTTGAATGACTTTTACATAACTGGTAAACCATACAAGATAAACAAAACAATAATATACAAAAATGTAGCTCTCATTAAAATACATAATTTATGCCATGTACATTTTTACCCTTTTCTTATGGAGTTATTGATTTCTGAGACATTATCTGTCATTTGTTTCAATTTTTAAATGATTATGCTTTTCTCAAATGGGAATTTTTCATTCATTTCTTATCTCTTTTATTTTACTCCTAGCCATGCAAAGAGAACCAAATTTTAATTGCATCACATATTGACTAGCTTTTAAAAGTTTGACTATCGCTTAAGCCTAGTGTATACCCTTATTTCCCTTTTACTTACAAGGAAGTAAATAATTAAACCATTTCTGCTAATGTTCATTTTGATTAGCATAAAATAGATAGAAAAATAATCTTTTATTAGAATAGTTTGTTCGCAGAATAAGTAGAGAAATTTATGTGAATGGAACACATCAGAGTTTTTAATATTCCATACACATAGTGTGCCAAGAGTACAAAAACCAAAATATCAATCTACAGAGGAAAATAAAACAAGAGAGGAAGGGGGGGGGGGATGAAAATTATTACTCATTGTAAAAGCTATTTCAGGGGGGAAAAAATCTGAAGTGTTCCATATGTATAGCTTTCTCTAGTCATTCCAAATACAAACTACTCTTACAAAACATTATTCTTTTATCTACATCATGCTAATCAAGATAAACATTAGCAAAATTTGTCCTATTATTTGCTTCATTGTAAGTAGAAGGTAACAAATAAATAGATAATTTATGCTAAAGTGATAGTCAAACCTTTAAAAGCTGGTCGTTATGTGAAACAATTGAGGTTTGGTTAGTTTTGCATGGTCCCATTTGAGAAAAGCTAGGTTGTTTAAAACTGAAACCAAAAATGGTCAACTCTACAAGAAAAGCGTATATGACTAAATTATGTGTTTTAAAGAGATCTAATTTTTTTTTATATTAAGTCTTTTGCAGTTTAACCGTTAGCTAAATTCTGCAAAACTCGCCCAGAATAAAGAGGTCCTCAGAGGCTACTTTCAGAAAATTCAAAATGTACATTTTATTTTTTATGTAAATATCTTTAATATATTATCAAAAGTTTTTAATAAAAATTGTTAGAGCCATTTTTGAGAAAAACAAAATTTTCAAATATTTTTCCATATAAAGGGTAGTTTGTGGTGGGGGGGATTATTTTGAAAATCTTTATTATATACTTGGAAGACTAAATATAAATACCAAGTTTTGTTTTTAACAGTCTTTTTGTTTATAAGCTATGCTGCCACACACACACACACACACACAAACACACACATACATTTAAGCACATGCACCCCCTCCCCCCCACAGACACACAGACCTTTTTTTTTTAAAAATGCATTTTTCAGATTCAGGGGACAACATATATTTCTGGTGAAATTTCAACATCAAATTTTTGGATGGAATACATTACCTTCTCTAGCTATTACAATGTACACCTGTGGACAAAAAAAAATCTGATGTATTCCATTCACATAACATTCTCTAGCTGTTCCATATTCAAACTATTCTTACAAAAGATTATTCTTTTATTTACTAATCAATGAGTAGAATTGGTCTTATTGCTTGCTTCCTTATAAGTAGAAGAGAAACAAGGGAATATATTGGGCTAAAGCAATAGTCAAATCTTTTAAAACCTGGTCGCTATGTGAAGCAGTTGAGATTTGGTTTGCTTGGTCCCTTTTAAGGTGGTTTAAAATGAAATCAATAACAAGGAATATCTTGAAAATGATCAACTGTACAAGAAAAACTTATGTGTTCCATTTACATGACTTTCTCAAATTGTTCTACAAACACATGATTCTTACAAAAAAATGTTCTTTTATCTACCTCATGATAATTGAGGTAACCATTAGCAGAATTGGTCTTACTACTTACTTCCTTGCCAGTAGAAGGGAAATAAGATAACACACTGGGCTAAAGTAAAAGTCAAATATTTTAAAAGTTTGTCGCTATGTGAAGCAATTGAAATTTAATTCTCCTTGTATTGTCAAAAATAAAAACAGGACATATAATGAAAGAGGACTTCCTGTTTGAGAAAGGTTTATGTAGTTTAAAACTGAAACCAATAACAAAAACTATCTCAGAAATAGTTAACACAACAAACAAAATAAAAAAATCTTATGTGTTCCATTCACATAACTTTCTCTACAACAAATTACTCTATTTACTTCATCTAATCGAGAAAACAATAGAAATAATCTTATTACTTGCTTCCTTGTTATTAGAAGCAAAATAACATAGGTTAAAGTGACAGTCAAAAGCTGGTTGCTATGTGATTGAAGTTCCTTTGTTTGTATGGACACGAGTTCATAAAGTCCTGTATGACAAAAGTTTAAGTTTTTTATAGCTGAAACAAGGAATATGTTGCCAAGTACTTGGAAGACGGTACACTCTATCTGCAGAGGATATTCCCAGAAAATTCAAAATATACATTTTATTTGTCAGGTAAATGTCTTAGATATACAATATTTTAATCAAAATCGTTAGAGCCAATTTTTAGAAAATCAAAATTTTCGAAAAAAGTTCCATGTAAAGGGTAGTTTGGGGTGGGGGGATTTTTCTCAAAATCTTTGTGTCTCATCCCTGGAGGATACTAAACTTAAATACCATATTTGGTATTTTACCGACTTTTCCTTTTTGAGTTATCGTGTTCACAGACACACGGACACACACACATAGACCTTTTTCTGAAAATACTATTTTTTGGATACAGGGGACCCTAAAACATATATTTCCGGTGAAATCTCGGTATCGAATTTTTTGGTGGAGTGCAATACTTTCTCTATACTCTATCTACATTGTGCATGTAGAAAAAGTAAAAATCTGATGTGTTCCATTCACATGACTTTCTCTCTATTGCTGTAACACATTATTGTTAAAAATCATATTCTTCTATCTACTTTATAATAATGCTGATAAATATTAGCAGGATTGTCTTAATTACTTATTTCCTCATAAGTGGAAGGAAAATAAGGGAATATACTAGGCTAAAACGATAGTCAAAGTTTTTAAAAGCATGTTACCATGTGGATGAAATTCATTTGTTTGTAGGGCCAGGAGTTTACAACTTTCTATGTGATAAAAGTTTAAATACTTTATATCTGAAACAAATAACAAGGAACATCTCAGAAATGGTCAATTCCACCAAAAAAAAAAAAAAAAAAAAAAAAAAAAAAAAAAAAAAAAAAAAAAAAAACAACTATATGACATAAATTGTGTGTTTTAATGTGATCTACATTTTTTATGAAGTAAGTTTTTGTCTATCCCTTTAGGTTTACCAATTACACAAAATTCAACAAAATTCATTCAGAATAAAGTGGTCTTCAGGAGTTATTCCCAGAAAATTGAAGATATTCATTTTATTTTCCATATAAATATCTTTAATATAGGGTATTTTAATCAAAATCATTAGAGCCATTTTTAAGAAAATCAAAAATTTCGAAATTTTTTCTATGTAAAGAGTAGTTTGGGGTGAGGGATTTTTCTCAGAATCTTCATGTCACATCCTTGGAAAATACTAAACTTAAATACCAAGTTTGTTATGTTACAAACTTTTCGTTTTTGAGTTTCCAGACATACACACACACACTCACTCACTCACACACACAAACACACACTCACATACACGCACAGACCTTTTTCTGAAAATACTTTTTTGGATACAGGGGACCCTAATACATGTATTTCCAGTGAAATCTTGGAATCAAATTTTTGGGTGGAATACAATGCCTTCCATTATATGCATGGTATGTGTAGAGAAAGTAAAAAATGTATATGACAAATTGAATTTTCATTTTTTGTGAAGTAGCTTTTCTGTATCTCTTACATTTTACCAAAATGAAGAGGTCTTCAGAGGTTATTCTCTGAAAATTTAAAATATACATTTTGCTTGTCATCGGAATATCTTAAACATTTTAATAATAATCGTTAATCATTTTTCAGAAAACAAATATTTTCAAAAAATCTTCCATACAAAGGATAGTTAGATGAGTGTGTGTATGTTGTATTTTTGTAAGATATTGAACTTAAATGGCAAGTTTGGTATTAATTGACTTTTTTTTTTAGAGTTATGCTGCCTGTGCAGATGTACACGTGCATGTACATAGACACACACTCTCTCTCTCTCTGTCTCTGTCTCTCACACACACACACACATATATGGACCTACTTCTTAAAATGCTTTGGATCCAGGAGACCCTAAAACATGAGTTTTCCAGTGAAATTTTGATATCATTTTTATACATATATGATAGTGAAAGTAAAAATATACATGTCATTAAAGTAGACAATTTGTCAAATAGTGTAATTGTTTTTTTCACGCAATCAATCTGTAATACTTTTTTTTTTTTTTAAATTAGCCATTTCTGAGATATTCCTTATTATTGGTTTGAGTTTCTAAAAAGATTCCATTCACAAATGTTATTAGTTGTTTGTCTCTTAGTATTTTCCTGGCCATGGAAAAAGATTGGAAATTCAAGCCTTCACATAGCAAACAACATTTAAAAGATTTGACTACTGCTTAAGCCTACTAATTCCCTCTTTCCATTGTACCTCCAAGCAAATACATAATCTCACCACATTTATAAACGTTTATCTTTATGAAACACACAATTTGCAAGTTTATTTTAATTTTCCTGGCATATTTCCTTTTAAACTTATATATGAAATATGTTCTGATTTTCTTTAATGACAGTCTTTGAAGATTTCAATGTCAACAAGTTTAGCTTGTTAAGAATTAACTATATATCTATTTTCTAGTACAGGAAAGCAGTCTTAAATGTAAGTTTTCAATTTTATGTAACTCTACAATCACATAATTATATGAGTATTACTATAAATATTCATAATTTTAATTAATATTATGAATAAATCATTCTCTCTTTGCAAGTTTCATTTTATAAGTGTGGGCACATAAATGTACTTTGTGCCTAAAATAGTTTATCTACAATATCAGAGAACAGATACCTGCTGCTAAATCTCATAAATGTAATGTCTTTTTGTACATTTCTGATTGCTGCATTAATTGCTGAAAATAAGATATTATTACATTTTAACTTTATTTCTCTTTTTCTTCTTTCTTTTGGAGAAATTTTCTGGTTTTGTCTTCCATTCTTCAATAAAATGTTAATATAATTAATTAACAAGAGGTACAATATGTGTCACACATTGCAGTATGTGTCAAGTTTTAATAAGCAGTTCTAGTTAATTTTAGGCTTTTATAAGACATGGAAATTAATGTACCTAGAGTATTATTATGAATGCAATGGCTATCATGAATATGTTGGAAATAAGTTCTCTTTAAATAATATGAAGGGTGAGCAAAAATCTGATTCTATTAAATTGAAATTCAGTTAAGCTGTGCTTATAGTTTAAGATAAAAGCAGAAAAGCATTTTCTGTGCTTACCTTATAAACCAACAAAGATCATAGCATATCACGTTCAACCAGAAGAAACTTGACTGGAACATGATGAAAATTACAAGTGCTGAAAATATTTAAAAGACAGTCAGAGAGATAGTTCGTTTTCAAACAAATAAGGAGAGAAAGAAAGAATGAGTGAGTGAGTGAGTGAGTGAGTGAGTGAGTGAGTGAGTGAGTGAGTGAGTGAGTGAGTGAGTGAGTGAGTGAGTGAGTGAGTGCGGGAGGGAGGGAGTAAGTGAGGAAGAAAGAATCAAAAATAAAAATTGGATGAACACTAAACTTGGTATTTACATCCAGCATCTTTCAGCGGATGAGACAAAACATTTTTTCTGAAATTCTCCCTCCCTGAATCATGTTTATATGGAGAAGTATTTGTGACTTTTTATTTCCTTGAAAACAGTTTATTCATCTTGATTAAAATATTTAAAGTTTAATATGCCAATATAAGAATAATATATCTTTTAAATTTTCAATGAATAGACTATGACCATTCCTAAACATTATTGAACCTTACTATTTCACTATTAAGCACCCACATGTGATACAAAAATATTGCATGAACATTTGCGAACAATTTATAAACTTCTTAGGATGGTATCACAACCCTTCAACCACAGATACACAACATTTTTAATTTCCTGACTAAGGGTAAGAAAGAAACAGTACATTACTAAGCATAGTTCCCCAAAGAGCAGGTAAATTGTTTACAACAACAACAATAATAATAACTGTAGACTCAAAACAAACATCTTTGACAGTAATACATTCAGACAATTTCTATATTCAGCCAATTATATTGGAAGAAGCTATAATGATGAAAAGTAACAAAACAGGTAAAACTTTCATCAATGCAGGATTGTTCACTATCTACAGCAAATGTTGGTGATGAGGTTACCTATTTGGTTAGTACATAGGAGGGAAGATATTGAATTCTGCCCAAAAATGTTATACCAAAATTTCACTGAAAATACACATTATAGGGTCTCCTATATATAAAAAAAGAAAATCAATTTTGGAAAAAACTCTGTGTGTGTGTGCCTGTGTGTGTGTGTGTGTGTGTGTGTGTGTGTGTGTGTGCGTGTGCGCGCGTGCGCATGTGCGTGCGTGCGTGTGTGAATAACTTAAAAACAAAAAGTTGGTTAAATACTAAACTTGATATTTAAGTTCACCGTCTTCCAAGGATGTGACATGAAGCGTTTCAAAAAAATCTCCCACCTCAAACTACCCTTTACATGGGAAAAAATTGATTTTCTCAAAAATGGTTCCAATTAGTTTGATTAAAAACATATATTAAAGACAGTTGTATAACAAATAAAATGTATACATATTGAATTTTCTATAGACTCTCTGAAGTCCTCTTCATTCTATATGACTATTGAATAACTGGTAAACTATAAGAGATGGACAAAAGTTTCTACACAATAATGTAGATCTCATTAAAACACCATGTATGTCATATACAATTGTTTTTGTGGAGTTACCAATTCTGAGATATTCTTTGTTATTAGTTTCAATTTTATAACACTTAAAACATTTTTCATATGGGAATTTTGCCAACTCCTGGAATGCAAATAGAAGTGAATTTCAATCACATAGCTACAAGCTTTTCAAATATTTTAGCCTAGTGTACTCACTCATTTCCCTTCTACTCGTAAGGAGCTAAATAATAAGACAATTTCTGCTAATGTTTGCCTTGATAAGCATTAAATAGATAGAAGAATAAACTTTTTAAGAATAATTTATCACAAAGAGATAGAGAAAGTCATATGAATGTAACACATCAGATTTGTATATTTTAGTTTGAAATGGGAATCCTAAATGGGACAAATATGAATCATAAAGAGATTGATAGAACCATCCCTGTTTATGAATATAAAATTTTTGCCAGACCTATTTTACACTATGAAAGTGAAGCATGGACTTCATGGAAAGTAGATAAAAGCAGGATTACTGTCAGTGAAGTGAGGTTCATTCACTGAACAGAAATATTTTGTGGGGGGGGGATGCCTCAGCATAGAATTTGTCTTGGATTGCATCCATTAGTCTCAAGAGACTGGATAACATTTTAACAGAATGGCCAAATATACCAAATGGGTAAAGATGATTAGGAATCTCATGAATAACTTAAGAAAAACTTCATTAGACCCTGTTAGTTTGTTGTGGACTTGAATCTGTCAGGATGATGATGATGATGATTATGATGATGATGACGACAACGACGACGATAATGATGATGATGATGATGATATATGTGCTCCAGGAATGTACAATTTCTTTTCTTTCATTTTGGTCAGTGCATGTCTAATGTGACTGCGAATGATTCAGAAAGTCAATCCTTTACTCTTAACACATATCCCTCTCTACACTTCTCACCATACTAAAAACTAATGGAGGAGTTGCATTGACCATTGAAGCTGGAAGGACAGTTCCTGCTGTCTGGATTTTGATAAACACCTCTGAAAGGTTAACTATATATAATTTTAACAAGTAAGGCATAGCACCCTTAATATAGACGTGAGAATTAGTTTCAAACTAAATACATTTTGAATAAAAGATCTAATATAAGGTATAACAGTTATATTTATCTATATGCACTGTCCCTATTATAGTTAATTGTAAAATAAATCAAAATAGAGCTAAAGCAGGTTTAGTTTCCTCTGAAGTAATATCATATTCCATCACAATAAGCTAATTGCACAACTAAATTGTTGGAAACATGTATGATAATAATAGCAATTTTATGGACCATAACACAAATTTAAAATTTGTGTTGTTTAAAATTGTAATATATCTTTGTAATTTAAACTTATTATTTTTGGTATTTATTTAATCTGCTTGATTATTATGAGCTTGTCCAAAATGACAAAGAAAGTAAAGATAAACAGTACAACAAAGATGAAACAGATGTATCAGAATAAGAACAAAAGAATACCCATTGTCTAAAAATTGTAATTAATATAATAGTGACACAAATTAAATTGATATGTTTCAGCTGACATTGTTCTTATGGGGATAGCAAAATTTATCATTCCCAAAATATTGCCATCCATATCATATCCAAAATTCCCATGCATAAATACAATTCTGAATATCACATTTTTCATAATATTGAATAGTGCTTGATAAATATAAAGTAATCCAAATATAAAATAGCTTACCAAAACTTCTGCAAGTGCTGAATGATGTATGTGGGTTTACATGCTCCACTATAATGAACACAATGTATGCAAACACAAGCGTTGCAGTATGGCATACTGCAGCAATGCCAAAAGCATTGTGCAGTTCAGCTATGAAAATATATATAAAAAGTGTAATCAGTAGGAAAGGTATAGTTATAGCTTTGCCTATAATGATATGAACATACATTGAAGATCTCTCTTTATAGCACACCACTGGATGAATTTCCTCTTTGTCCAAGAATGCTTCAAAGCAAAACTCTTCTGGACTTAAGATTCTGTTTTTAAACGAGAGATAGCCTTCATCAGAAACAGAGTATTTGTCTTTATGAGGGAGAAGGCGAAAACCTCCAAAAGTGCACGGTGAATTGTCTATGTATTCCAACTGTATTCCATCTGTTGACTTTGCATGGAAATGTCTGAGCATTGGATGATGACTTCTGGAACACAAGTTTCTGCTATGGAGGAATGTTTCCCCATTTGGACAACATTTTCTCACGATTGTTCTATTTATTGTAGTGGATGTTGTGGTGCTGCTCACACCGTTGGAACCATGCAACCAGATTTCGTAGTCATCTATGTAGTCCTTTATGTCGTCATCGTCGTCATAATCTTCATCTTCATTGCTGTTTGCGTCATCCATAAGAACAACTCGACGGATTCTTGGTTTAACTCCACGTGAGCTGGCAGCGATGCTATTTTCAATTCTCTTCAACGGCAATTCGCCATCTCTATCTGATGCGGAAAGTGATCTCTTTGCATGGGTAATTTTATTATGTTTTTCGAATTTTTTACGTTGTAACAACAGTTTTAATTCACCTTTATCTCCTGTTATTCTCACAGTTCTTTCATCCTTTGGTATATTTTCGTTTTCGAACTCGTGAGTATTTTTGCTCTGTTGATTAATGGCGGCTATTTTCGTGAAAAATAAAAGCGAAGCATTTTTATTTTCCCTGTTTTTTGCCGATATGGATTTTTCTGCGATGACTCCGTTGCTACTCCGGGTAGAAATTGACTGACCGGTCACTCCCATAATAATGACTATGAGCACCAATGCATTCAGAATCTTCATTTTCACCGAGAAATCGCAAAAAGGGAGGAACTCACAAGGATATGTGGTAACCGACTATGCACGAAGTGAATACAAGGGAAATAGGTTAGATAGTACATGTGACCTCAAAGAGGAAGGAAGCTGTGGTTGGAAACTTGTTATTTGCAACATTCTGGTATACAAGCGTATTTATGGTTCTGTTCATAATCAACGGGCAAACTATTAGAGATCGTTCATATTGTTATTGTTACCAACTTGCATCTTTACTTATGTAAGAATGTAAACATACCACCAACTTTAGAGGTACTTTAATGGTATTTTAATCGGCGCGGCGGTCATATTGGGTGATAAATACGTGATTGAAATGGGTGCTCATTCAACCCGTTATGCATGCAGCATTCTTTCAATTATTATCCAACAGAGGGTCGATCTCGGAGCCTCCGGGTTATATGGTAGATACGCAATCCCGCCAAGTTGTGCTAGTAATAGTTTTGTTTTAGATTTGTTCTTCAATAAAAGAGCATACATAAACGTAATAAAAAAAAAAACTTAAAACTCTTTACCAACGAAGAACTGTTAGCCTAAAGGAATCACATTTCTGAAAATTTCCATTTTTCAAGGGGTAAGTAGCTTGCAATACCTTTGTCTTTTTTGTGATTGGTACTTGATGATCGATCACGGGAGCGGAGTTCCGAAACAACTTGAACTTAGTCACATTACGAAGTCAGTGACAGCTATTTGGGTAGTTTAGCGAAATATTAAACGGAAATGAATTATTTAAAGTCTAAAGTGATAATATTGCGGATTACGTTGAATAGAATGGGCAGAATGCCTTTACAGTAGATCGCAATAATTCAGCGTCAACTGCCTACATTATATTATCAGTGACATATAGACGTACAATATTTTAGGTATACAAAAACAAATTTTCTGGTTTTATAATAATAATATAGAGTTTCTTGTAGACACAATGAGAACGGGAAATGCAAAAATCCTTTAGAGGTTGCCTTTGTTGAAATGTTATCTATGAGAAAAAATTGGACGTGTTTCATTCACATTATTTTCTTACATCCTGTAACAAGTATTGTTAAAAAGCTTATTCTTCTATCTGCATCATGCTAATCGAGATAAACATTAGCTGAAACAATTGAAATTCCAATATCTTTACTTGCCAGGAATAAACAAATGAGAAATGAGAAGACATCCCCCTTGAGAAAAGTTTAAGTGGCTCAAATTGAAACCAATAATCCGGGGTATCTCGAAAATGGTCAACTTAAAAAAAGATGTATGTAACATAAACTCTGTGTTTTAATGGGAGCTTCACATTTTCTGTAGTATATCTCTTACGGTTTGACAGTTATACAGAAGTGATCCCGAATGAAGTGTTCTTCAGAGGCTGTTCCCAGAAAGTTCAAGATATACTTTCGTTTGTCATAAAAATATCTTAAACATAAGGTATTTTAATCAAAATATTTAGAGCCATTTTTAAAAAAATCAACGTTTTCGAAAAGGATGTAAAGGATAGTTGGGGTTGCGGGGATTTTCGTGAAAATCTTCGTATCGCATCCTTGAAAGATTCCAAACTTAAATACCAAGTTTAGTACTTAACAGTCATTTCGTTTTTGAGCTATGCTGCCCCCCCCCCATACACACGCACACGCGCACACGCGCACGCGCACACACGCACACGCACACACACAAACACACTCTTACCCACTCACCCACACCCACACACACTCACCCCCACAGACCTCCACACACACACCCACACACACTCACCCCCACTCACCCACACACACACTCACCCCCACTCACCCACACACACACTCACACACACACACACTCACACACACCCACCCACACACTCTCACACACTCACACACTCGTCATTCACACACTCATAGACTTACATACGGACATTTTTAAAACATTTTATTCAGGGGGTCTCAAAAATGTATTTCCGGTGAAATTTCGGTATCGAATTTTTAGGTGAAATGCAATACATTCTCTATACATTATGTACATAGTACGTGTTGAGAAAGTAAAAGTCAGATGTGTACTAACACGACTTTGTCTACCTATTCTGCAACAAAATATTCTTACAATAGCTTATTCTTCTATCTACTTCATGCTAATCAAGATACACATTAGCAGAAATGACCATTATTAATGCAAATATTACTTAATTCCTTATAAGTAGAATGGATATAAGACAATACACTACGCTAAAGCGATATCAAAATTTTTAAAAGCTGTCTCTGAGTTTGCAATTCAGTTCTCTCTCTTTTTTTAATTTATTTATTTAAGGTCACTTTATAACAACAAAGGTCATCAGCGACCTCAATATTCCTACAAGATCAATGTATATACAAAATTTAATAAAAATATATTACAACGAGGTTCCTTTTCTCAGTTCTTTTTGTATGGCCAGAAGTAAACCAAAAGAAAGAGAACTGGCAATTGTCGTTTGAAAAAAGAATTAAGTATTTTAATTATGTGAAGTATTTTAAAATTGAAATAAATATCAAGGAATAAGTCGGAAATGGTTAATTCAAATAAATGCACATATATGACATAAATACTGCGTTTAATATAGATCTACATTTTTTTGTGTAGTAAGTTTTTGTTTATCTCGTCTTTTATCTCTTCTTTAAGTTTAAGCCATTTAAAGTGAAGAGCTCATCAGAGATTATTCCCAGGAAATTCAAACTATACTTTTTCATTTCATATAACTGTCTTTACCATGTGGTGTTTTAATCGAAATCGTTTGAGCTAATTTTAGAGAAGTTCAACATTTTCGAACATTTTTCCGTCTAAAGGGTAGTTCGGGTTGGGTATTTTCTTGAAAATCCTCGTGTCGTTCCTTGGACGTGCTGAATTTAAATATCAAGTTTGGTATTTAACCGAGTTTTCGTTTTTGAATTATCGTGTTCACACACACACACACACACACACACACACAGAGAGAGAGAGTCGCCCTCCGTGGTGTAATGGTTATCATGCTAACTTCATATACCCAAGGTCGCGGGTTCAAACCCGGCGGAGGACGATGAATTTTTTCGGGCGTAAAAATCCTTGGGTTCCTTCAGAAGGGAAGTAAAGCTGTGGGTCCCGTGTCGTAGATTTACGGCACGTAAAAGAACCTCAAACCTGATAAGAGAGGCCTCTGAGCAAAATTAAGCGATCTTTCACGCCCAATATAGAATGGGACGCTGAGAACCAAAGCAGTTAAAGAGTGTCCATAAATAACAGGCCATTTCATTTACCCACACACACGCGCGCGCGCACACACACACAAACATACGCACGCACGCGAGCGTACCTTTAATACTATGCTTTTTTTTCTTTCATTCTTTTATTTTTGCTAGATATAGGAGTATATAATTCCAGTGAAGTTTCGGTATCGAATTTTTGGGTGAATACAATACCTTACCTACCTATGTATTACTTACTAAAAAGAAAACGTAATTTTTTTTATACAGTAAACTCTAAAACGTGTATTTCCAGTGGTCTTGTATTGAATTTTGAGTGGAATGCAATACCGTCTCTATGCACTATGTACGATGTAGAGAAAGTAGTAAGATCTTTTTATTTGAGAAAACTATTAGCATTGACTTTACACCAATAATAAAGAGTATCTCAAAATTGGCATGTATTTGACATAAATTGTGTGCTTTAATATGATCTACAATTATACGTCAGTCATTCACAATGAAGAGGAACCAAAGGCTATTCTCAGGGAATCAGATCCGTGTACATTTCCGTTGTCATAAAACTATCTTAAACCTCTGCTATTTTAATCAAAATGGTTAGAGCCATTTTTTAGAAAACCAAAATTTCCAAAAATAAATATTTAATATAAGAGGTAGTTTGTGGTGAGGTTATCTTGAAAATCTTCATGTCGCATTCTTGGTAGACATGAAATTAAATAATACATTTGGTATATAACGAATTTTTCGCTTTTGGGTAATAGTGTTTACACACACGCACACATACACACAAACACAGGCATCCCTGTCCCCCCACCACACACACACACACACACACACACAGGCATCCTTGTCCCCCCCACCACACACACACACACACACACACACACACACTTCTTCAAAAAAAGGCTTTTTTTGGTTTCAGGAGAGCTAAAAATGTATTTACAGTAATTTCTATGTCCAGATTTCATCGGAAATATATATTTTGAGGCTCCCGAATAAAAAAAAAATGCATTTTCAGAAAAAAAGCCAGAGTGTAAATTTTGAAAGTTACATTTTTGTAAATAATATTTGAAATTTTTGTGACAAATGAAATGTATAACTGAATTTTCAGGGAATAGCCTCTTTAGTCCTTTTCATTCTGGATCGGTGGAGCACGATGGATTTTTTTCGGGCGTAAAAATCCTTAACATGGTTTCTTTCGAAAGGGAAGTAAAGCCGTTGGTCCCGTGTTGTAGATTTACAGCTAGTAAAAGAATCTCGTGCCTTATAAAAGGCTTCTGAGCAAAATTAACTGGTCTTTCACGCTCATAATAGAATGGGCCGCTGTGAACTACAGCAGTTAAAGAGCGTCCATAAATAAAACATTTCCTTTTATTTCATCTGGATATAATGCAAATAGTAAACCATAAGATATAGACAATGTCTACTATAAAAAATGTAGGTCTCTTAAAGCATACGTTATAATTGTTTGTGGAGTTAACTACGAGATATTTCTTGTTACTAGTTTGAATCTTTCAATACTTATTTTCTCAAATGCGAGATGGTTATTCTGATTTTGTTTTCTTTATTTCTTCCTTCTGTTTCTTTATTTTCACCCTCATAATCATGCAAAGAGTACGGAATGCCAAAGCATTCATATAGCGATCAGCGCTTGACTATCACTTCCTATTGTACCTGAAAGGAAATATGTAATAAAACCGTGTTTATTCGATATATAATTACTCTGGATTACTTTTGCATAACTGGTAAACCGCAAGAGATCGACAGAAACGTACTACACAAAAAATGTAAATCTTATTAAAAACACAATTTATCACATACATTTGTTCATGAAGTTGACAATTTCCGAGATTCCTGATTATTTATTTTAGTATTAAAATACACAAGGTATTTGTGATCTACTGGTCATGCAAAGAAACGAATTTCAATCAGGTTTTAAAAGATTTGACTATCGCTTTAGCTTAAGGTACTCCCCTATTTCCCTTCTACTTACAAGGAACGAATTTCAATCACATACCAACCAGGTTTTAAAAGATTTGACTATCACTTTAGCTTATGGTACTCCCGTATTTCCGTTCTACTTACAAGGAACGAATTTCAATCACATACCAACCAGGTTTTAAAAGATTTGACTATCACTTTAGCTTATGGTACTTCCCTATTTCCGTTCTACTTACAAGGAACTAAGTATTACGCCCATTTCTGTTAATGTTTATCCCAATTAGTGTGATGTAGATAGAAGATAAACTTTTAACAATACTTTGTTGCAGAGATAGAGAAAATCACTTGAATGGAACACACATAACATTTTTTGAGAAAATCATAGTTAGTTTGGCATAGGTGAATTTACTTGAAAGCCTTCGTGTCACATGGGAGATACTAAACCTAAATGCTAAGTACTTACACACACACACACACACACACACACACACACACACACACACACACATACAAACCTTTTTATAAAAGTGCCTATTTTGGACCCAAAATATGATTTTGGTGTACTTTTGGAATCGAATTTTTGGGTGGAATACAATATCTTCTCTACTTAATGTATACATTTTACATATGTCTAACAAAAGTCAAGTTTTAACATTATCTTACAAGCGGTCAGCTTTTATACCGAAGATCTGTATCTCTAGGGTTGCCTAGTTATATAAAATCATATTGTATGCTACGCAAGTAAAGAATCATTACGAATCATTCAAGACGCACGTTTTATTTCAACATTTCACACATATGTGATTTTACACAGAATATTTTCATGAAATATAAACTATATATGTTTTTCCAGGCATTGATATTTTGGGATGATGACCGGGGACTGATGTTGAAAAGCTTCCTTGGAAGTTAGAGGTCTTTAGTATCAAGATATATATATCTTTCTCTCTCTCTCCCTCTCTCTTTCTCTCTCACCCTCATAGTTTACCTGTATACAAAAATATACAGATTTATTCCAAATGAAGAGGACTTCACATGCAATTCACAGAAAATTGAATCTATTTTGTTATTTTGTCATTATTAGTATCAGGCTACAGCGTCGCCTGGGTGTCCGGGCCTCTCTCCTTGGAGAGATGGCTTGGTTTGGCAGTCCTGATTAGCCATTTCAGGAAGGATTCGCCTTTTGATCTTAACCGCTCAGGTAATTTGTTCTAAATAACATGTTATTCCCTATTGTAAAGTACACCATTGTTCTAAGAGTTTATTTAGCAGATTTTTTGGTCCGCTGTAATCACTTAAACACTTGGGCCTTAGGCATTTTTTTCTACTGATTAACATTGATTATCTTGGCTAATGCACTTATGTGCTTGTGCTCCGTGTAGCCGTCTTGATCTGAAGCTGCCATCTCCTTCTGTCTTTCGTTGTGTGGTCCATCTGTTGCCGAATGTTTTCTTGAGATCTTCTAACCATCTTGTGCGTTGACATCCCGATCTTCTTCATCCTATCCTCGGTTCCCATTTCGTTGGCCTATGGGTCTATCGGTTGAGTCTTGCCTCATGATGTAAACCGCCCATCTCCATTTATGATAGTCGCTGATCTGTGCTGGACAGAATGGGCTCCAGCATGAAGAAGATGAAAAATGAAATAATGACTTTGAACTGCTGAGAAGATGAAGACAATCCGTCAAAATATTGATTAAAATTGACGAACAACTGGCCGGCGTGAGGAAGAACACCGAGGAGCTCGGAGGGAAGGTTGAAGAGCTTGGTCAACGCCTTAACTGCGTAGAAGACTTTGGGGAATACGATAGTGCCCTGAAAGTAAGAGCCGATGCAGCACCTAGGAACTGAATACCACGGAGCAAAACATGCTCAATGAAAGGATTAAGGACTTGAAAGTCGAGATGGCAGGACGCGAAGCATCTGCACGCATCAAGCCAGCCAAGTATGACGGAAGCATTTTTGAAGCATTCCGACAATTCTCCGCCGTCGCCATCCATAACATATGGTCAGTACAGAAGGAAGCTGCACAATGAAAGCAAGCTTCCATTGGCGGGCGGTAAAAGTGCTGACTTTGATCCCGACATCGGTGATGTCTAAAAGCATCTGGGATGCTCTCGAGAACCTCTTCGGGAACCACCGCGTGGCTGTAGCTTACCGCAGTCAGCTTAAATCGAAACTGCAACAGCCAGGGGAGACGATGCAAGAATCCATCCTGGCGTTTGAACAGTTGTTGAACAAAGCCCTGAGAACCTCCTGTCTGGTTACGTGTCTCAGAAAGCTACCTTCTCCTTCTTTGACGGTTTGTATAAGGCGGAGATACGATAGCACCTGGTGCTCGGGACTATAACACAATCCACGAAGCGTTAACAGCAGCACTAACGATGAAAACGGCTAAGATAAAAACTGGACTGACCTCGAAGACGAGTATTCATACAACACGGAGAGAGAGAGAGAGAGAGAGAGAGAGAGAGAGAGAGAGAGACAACCTAGACACGACATCGATGTTCTTTAAGAGGCGTGTGCGGGGGTGTGGTGGACCAGAACGCTTAGCGAAATACTGTTCACGACAAAGCAGACCAGCAAGCAGGAAGCAATGGAGGGGCACATCGAGGCCGTCATCGCCAAACCTCGAGTGACGCAGATGGCAGATGGCTGGATACAAGGAAATCTATGCCAGATACTAGCAGACACAGGTGTAGTCGTGAATGTAATCAAACCTGATTTGGCGAAGGGTTTGCCGATTTGAACAACCAGCCGGCCGTACCAATAGTGACGACGTCGGGCGACACTTCATCTATGGAGGAAGAGGCTCTACTGGAGTTGACATTAGGACGGATCACATGTTCGGATCACGGGTGTTCGTCAGGAAGCTGAGGATGTGATACTGGGATTAGATGCCCTCAAAAGCAGCGAGGAACGGTCGAGGCTGACGAAGGATCTTAGGTGTCGGTCGAGAATACGTTGTTTGCAACGTTCATGGCTAATTGTTGCCCTATTCGATCGGCTTCTGGAATGCGACACATGGACGCTTTTTCTGGAAGTTTCTTTGCACGTAATCGACAAGTATAAACATTAAGAAAGCTGCAAGCCAGAAGCGACTAAGTTTTTCGACTAGAGTTTAGAGCAACAGCAGTTGCATGAGAGAGAGAAAGGCGGAGAGAGAGGGGAAGGGGGAAGAGAGAGAGAGAGATAGAGAGAGACTACTACTACGCAATGAAGTGACGAGAGAAAATTGTACTGCAGAATTGTTGAATAAAAATCGGAAATATTCCATTCACATGACTTCCTCTAGCTGTTCCAGAAACAAACTTTCCTTATAAATGTTTATTCTTTTATCTATGTCAAGCTAATCGATACTAACATTAGTAATTATCCCTATTACTTTCTTCCTTGTAAATAGAAGGGAAATAAGGGTATACACTAGGCTAAAGCGATAGCAAAATCTTTTAAAAGCTATCACTATGTGAAACAATTGAAAATTTGTTCTCTTTTGCATTCCCGGGAGTAAAACAAAAGATGTGCAACGAAAGTTTACTTCCCACTTGAGAAAAATTAAAAATAGAAAAAAAAATTAAACAAATAACACGGAATATCTCGGAAATGGTGAACTCCAAGAAAAAATGTATATGATATAAATGGTGTGTATTAACGATATATACATTTTTGTACAATTGTTTATAGTAGTCTCTTACAGTTAACTAGTTATACAAAAGTCATCCTGAATGAACAGGTCTCCTTCCAGAAAATTGAAGATGTAAATTTTATTTGTCATGAATATCTCTTTTGTATACAGCGTTTAATAAAACTTATTAGTAAGTTTTGTGAAGATCAAAATTTTCTAAAATTTTTTTCCTTGTAAAGGATAGTTTGGAGTGGGACATTTTCCTGAAAATATTTCTGTCGCATCCTCGGTAGATATTAAACTTAAACACCATGTTTGATATTTGACCAACTTTTCGGTTTTAGTTATATTCACACACACACACACACACACACACACACACACACACACACACACACTGAATATTTTTCTAAAAATGCTTTTCTATTTTCTCTACATAGTACATGACACATAGGTAAAGAAGGTAGATATATCTCAGTGACACAGTAGGCAGAGAAGGTATTGTATTTTACCAAAAAATGTGATGTTGAGATTTCACTTGAAATATATGCTTTGAAGTCCCCTGAATTCAAAAGGGAAATAAATTAGAGAAAGGTTGTATATGTGGATGTGAGAACAGTGCAACTCAAAACTGAAAAGTCTGTTAAATACCAAAGTTGGTATTTAAGTTCAACATCTTTTAAGGATGGGGTACAACGATTTTCAAGAAAATACCCCACCCCAAAAAACATTTAAATGGAATCTTTTATAAACATTTTTGATTTTCCCAAAAATGGCTCTGACAAATTTGATTAAAATATCTACCATATGTTTAAATTATTTTCATCACAAATAAAAAGTATATTTTAATTTTTTTAGGTATACTCTCTAAACCCCTCATTATTTTGGATGACTTTTGCATAACTAATAAACCATAAGAGACAGAAACTGTTTTTATTTAATTCAAGATAATTTTATTATATATAAGGTGCAATACAATTGTGCTGGTAGAGTAAACATATGTGTAAAACACAGGGAATGTGTTTTGAGGTAGCTGTCCTATGACTATCTGCAAGCATATACAATAATATAATTTACAAGAAGATGTCAGTGAAGTCTGTATATTTCTTTCTTTCTAATCTTCGTAGATGCAGAGGTGGTGGAAGTTGAGCTGGAATGCAGTTGAGCAGATTATTAGGAGGGGGGAGGGTTCAGTCTGCAGTAAATATATTTATAACTGGAGCTCACTGTTGAATCAATGGTTGGTATGTCTTTATGCAAGTTGTCATTTGGGACATACCATGTTGCATCCACAATGAGTCAAAGTGCCCAATTCTGAATTATTTCAAGTCATTTTATTTGGGAATTTGATGCAGATGCCCATATTGTGAAACCATACTTCCATGTGGGTCTGATCAATAACAAGTATGTTATTCTTTTCAAGTTAGGGGGAAGGGAGGATATCCTTTGATTAGATGTTTAACTTTATGCATCTATTAGGAAAACTTCAAATTAGTTTATTTATTTGCATCTTCCAGGTTAATTTTTCATCCAAATATAAGTCAGGATATCTCAATGATTTATTATACATTACTTCCTCATCCTGTAAAGTAATATTATTATGCTGAATTTTCTTTCTGCATGCGAAGACTACAACATTTGATTTTTGAGGATTCATTTTTACTTTCCATTTATTGCACTGTTTATCTACTAATGTCCAAAACTGTTGTATTTAGCCTTGTAGGGCGGATGTCAAGTCTGTTTCCATAAGTTGTTTTTCTTTTCTGAAATCAACTATGTAATTTTTGCTGTAGTTTTGAATGCATTGAATCTCGAATCTTGATACTACTAACTAGACTTGTTGAATCGTGTACATATCTAGTTACCATCGTAACAGCTTTATCTATATCTTGGGTGGTTTTTAAAGGGACTTTTAAATTTTTTGTGTTATTAAGAATATTATCGTAGTAATTCCAGTCAAAGGGATAATTAATTGGGATACATGGTTTATTTTCTATAGCATCATGCAGTTTAAGCATAGTAATAACTGGAATGCATCTGAACTGAGCTCATAATGAACTGATGGATTTGTAAATTCACTTATATTTTTTCTAATAAAAGTATCCAATATGCTAGTGTGCATGAACTCCATAAGCAGGGTACTCCAGTTCTGCTGAATATCAAAATTCTAAATTTAACCGTGTCGCTGCATCTAGAAGCAATCGTTCTATAGGATTAGCCAAGTTTCAGCCCCATCTGGATGTTTGCAAATAAAGTCCCCACCAAGAATGAAATGTCTTCCCACTATGTCCCAGAAGTTTTTAATGTTATTTTATTTGCTGGGGCAGAATAAAGAGATCTAATCTTCTAATGGATTTTGTTGAATGGAACTGATATACAAGTAATTTGAAATTCATTTTCACAAATAGGTAGAAGCTCGTCATGGGTTATGTTATTATTTTCATAAGTAGAGACGGTATTGCACTCCACCAGTGGCGGCCGGCCTTTAGGGGCTTAGGGGCACGTGCCCTCCCTACAACAATTTGAGACAATACTTTCTCCATTATATTATTAGGTAAAATGCTATAATCTATAACGCATTTTGTATACATTTAACCTACTATGCACAGTGGACAGTTGTAGAGAAGATGGCTGTCGGAAATAGTAACCGGCCGCATTTTTCGGACCCAAGCAATTTTGTGATCATCCTATGCGCACGCGCAGAAGAATTCAATGCTTTCAGATGCAGTAAATTTGTTGGTGCGATGTTCAAGGGGCCGAGAGGGGAAGGTTCTCTTAGGACACGAAAGCCTCTGTGGTCATTTGCTGCGCTTGAGCAAAGGGAAAATAGGAACCGACAATAAGCAAAAGCTAAAGTTTAAGTCAAATGCCTGACAAAAATATTTAGCCACAGATTATTTGCCTGTAATAGTAAATAATAAGAAACATTTTTTTTAAGTATGGATATCTCCTTATTGCAAAACAAAGTTAATATATAAACCCAGTGGCGGCTCGTAGCCAAATTATCTGGTTGGGCACAATTTTAAGATTGACTAAAATTAAAACTAAATTAATGTTATTTATGGACGCCCTTTAACTGCTACGTTTCTAAGCGTCCCATTCTATTTTGGGTGCGAAACATCGCTTAATAATGTTCAGAGGCCTCTTTATCAGGCTTGTGGGTTTTTTTTTACGTGCCGTATATCTACAACACGGTATCGACTTTACTTCCTTTACGAAGGAAGGGATTTTTACGCCTGTAAAAAAAATCAGTCGGGTTTGAACCCGCGACCTTGATAACCAGAGGCTAGCATGTTACGGCTAGCACGGATGACGACAGACTAAAATTAGTGGATACTAAAATATATCAGTAGAAATGAAATGCTAATTTGTGTATTAGCAGTAACCTTTCTGTTTGTAGATGAAGTCATCTTTGATTTAAGTCAGAAACTGAACGCGACATATTCCGAGAAATTTGAACACGAACCGTCACCTTCACTGTTTATCATATCAACAACATTATCAAAGAGGTGATCCTGCGTAAATGGATGCATAGCTCATATTAACAGCTGATGCACTTGAGTTAAAGATTCCAGTCTTCAATTCTACCTTACACGACTTAATAGTTTATGTATGTCAATTACAACTTTCACGATCTTTCTTTTCACAAACGAAGCTCGCTTTTCTCTTAGAAAATTATGGAAACTACCTTAAAGTAAAGTAGATCGCGATACCGTAGTATAGTGTGTTAATCATTTTCTTTATAAGCAATTGTAAACTTTACAAACTATCGCCCATAGATTACCATCGCCTAACAATGTTTAGGATTTTCTCTCTTAAGACGAGTTTTAATACTGCGGTTTATTTGAACGATAGCAACTGATAAATCGGCATATCATTCTGCAGTTAATTTCACCAAATTATTCTCCAGCGCATTCGGATTATGTTTCATAACACGTGAAATACATTCAAGGCAATGTTTCACACTAATCAGTTTACTCTTACTCAGCACTCATTCTCAAAGCACTAGCCACTAATCACCTCTCGCAAGTAAGGTCCATTTTACTGATTGTTCAAGTCCATTTTTTCAATAACTATTGGTTATTTGACCTTTTCCAGTTTTCAAGTAAAGCTTCAACTGTATCGTGAATCTATTTCCTAGTAAACTTGGGGTAATTACACAACACACTGCTTGTACGCATTGAGCGTTCGCGCGCCAGCGTACCTTGTCATCTGCTTGGCATGGAGCAGAGAATACCAAGTACCAACATCATACATTTTTACGATATAAGCTTCTTTTTGTATGTTTCGTTCGGGAGGTTTATAGATCAACTTTGTTTTCAAATAAGAAGACATTGAAACTTAAGAAATGTTTCTTATTATTTACTCTTACACGTGAAAATATCTTTGGCTGAATATTTTTGTCAGGGATTTGACTCAAGCTTCAAGTTTTGCTTATTGTCGGTTCTCATTTTCTCTTTGCGCATACGCAGCAAATGACCACAGAGGCTTTCGTGTCCTAAGAGAACCTTCCACTCTACGCCCCTTGAAACCACAAATTAACTGCATCTGAAAGCATTGCATTTTTCTGCGCGTGCGCATAGAATTACCACAAAATCGTTTGTGTCCGAAAAACGCGGCCGGTTACTATTTCCGACAGGCATCTTCACTACAACTGTCCAGTGTGCATAGTAGGTTTCAATGTACACAAAATGCGTTATAGCATTTTATCTAATAATATAATGGAGAAATTATTGTCTCAAATTGTTGTAGGGAGGGCACGTGCCCCTGTGTCCTTAAAGGCCGGCCACCATAAACCTCCCAACGAAATATACAAAAAGAAGCTTATGTGGTACAAATTTACAATGTTGGTACTTGGTATTCTCTCCCCCTTGCCAAGCAGACGACAGGGTACGCTCGCGCGCCAAGCTCAAGGCGTATAAGTAGTGTGTTGTGTAATTACCCTAAGTTTACTAGGAAATAGATTCGTGATACATTTGAAGCTTCACTTGAAAACAGGAAAAGGCAAAGTGACCAATAGTTATTGAAACTGTGGACGTGAACAAACAGTAAAATGGACCTTACTTGCGAGAGGTGTTTAGTGGCTAGTGTTTTGAGAATTAGTGCTGCGTTTCAATATCCAGCTTAAGAGTAAAATGGTGAAAGAGTGCCTTGAATGTATTTCACGTGTTAATGAAACATAATCGAATAGGCTGGAGAATAATTTGGTGAAATTAGCTGCAGAATAATATGCCGATTTATCAGTTGTTAGCGTTCAAAGAAACGGCAGTGTTAAAACTCGCCTGAACAGGGAGAATCCTAAACACTATTACGAAAGAAAGACGATGATTTGTGAAGTGAAAAATTGCTTATAAAGAAAATGCTTAAGATATAAATACCGCGATCTACTTTACTTTAAGGGTGGTTTCCATAATTTTCTGAGAGAAAAGCGAGCTTCGTTTGTGAAAAGAAACATCGTTAACATTGTATTTGACATTTATAACCTATTAAAGTTATGTAAGGTAGTATTGAAGACTGGAATCTTAAACTCAAGGGCATCAGCTGTTAAGACGAGCTATGCATTAATCACCTCTCTCATAATGTTGTTGACATATGGTAAACAGTGAAGGTGACGGTTCGTGTTCAAATTTCTGGGAACATGTCGCGTTGAGTTCCTGACTTGAATCAAAGAGCTATGGAAGTATTTTTCAAGCAAAGGATCGAAGGATGGACTTCATCTATAAACAGAAAGGTTAGTGCTAATACACAAATTAGCATTTCATTTCTACTGATAGCTTTTAGTATCCACTAATTTTAGTCCGTCGTTATTCGTGATCAAAGGGTAACATGCTAGCCTCTGGTTCTCAAGGTCGCGGGTTCAAACCCGGCTGATTTTTTTCAGACGTAAAAATCCCTCCCTTCATAAGGGAAGTAAAGTCGCTGATACCGTGTCGTAGGACGCTTAGAACCGTAGCAGTTAAAGAGCGTCCATAAGTAACATTCAATTTAATTTGGTAATTATAGAGAACTTGGGCCCCTCTAGAAATTAAACAAATTGTGGTTTGACTGTAAGTTTGGTTTATACTTGTTACGTTTTCACCATTTTTTTTTATCGGAAAAGCTCCGTAATTAAGTTAAACGCTAATTTATTACGTGCGTGTAGCGATCCTTTTTTGTGAATACTTATGAAGTATGCTGCCTAGAAGGAGTAGAATATAAATAAAGAAGTCTTGTAGTACTGTTGCAATGTAAATATATAATAATACTACACACTAAAGTGCCTAAAACCTGAGTTTCATTGTCGGCGGCAGGCGAACAGTGTTGTGGAATGCAACACCGGCATATGTCGCTAGACGCTGTGCTGATGTATGACAAGTATGTTTCACGCAGATACAGTTGTTCAGTGAATTTTATTATGCAGAACTTCGGCCACTCTAAAATCGAATGAAACTAAGTGCGATTGATTGACTTTGTATTTACGATGACAATTTCACAGCCTGTGGATTTCAAATTTAGCGCCAGGTTAGGTTCCAATCCGTTTAGGTTAGTGCGTGTATATAAATTTATGTTTCTAATTTTATATCGTGGTAGTACCTATCGATATTTCCAACAACTCCTAACAGCGCAATGGATACAACATTAGTTTTTTAAACCATCTCCCCACCCATAATCCCTCTCTAACCACACCGGTCCCGTTAGAGTGCAAAACTGGCATAAGTCGCAGCGGAGAGAGTTAGCGGCCCAACTTGTAAATAATTACCTCCCTTTTCAGAAATTTCTTTCATCAGTAAGTCCATGTCACAGGACAGATGCAGCCCCTAATAACAAATTTGAACTGTTTGTCTGCCTTGATTTGATAGGTATAAAACCCGGCTTTTTCATTTTTTAGGAAATCTATGGCTTTTTTTTATAGCCTTTTGTTGTTTCACAATTCGTTTGTTGTTAACTTTATTGTTGGTGATAGCCATATGTTTGTAATTGCCAACTTCTAGTTGGAAAGCTCTGATTGCAAGTTATTCATATCATTAACATTGCAGATATAAATAGGCAGGGGTTTATTCTGCTTGTTAGAGCTAGTTTGGTTTTCTGTATTTACATCTGTGATGTCTTCATCCAGAGTGTATAATACTTCAAACTTATTTGATAAGCAGAATGCTTTAACTTTTCTCAAATGGGAGGCCATTATTCATTTTTTAATCCTCATGCAAAGAGAACAGAATTTTAAATGCATCACATAACGCAGGTGTTAAAAGATTTGACTATCATTTTAGTTTAGCCTATTCCTTTATTTTCCTTGTAATTACAAGGAACTAAGTAATAAGACCATTTCTATTAATGGTTCTAGCTATTGCTGATTAACATGAGGTAGATAGAAGAATAAGCCTGTGCAAGAATACATAGAGAAAGTTATTTGAATGGAACACATTTCAGATTTTTACAAAAAATTGCATAAATTTGAATGATAAACATGCATTTAACCTGAATCAAAATAGTTTTTAAAATTCAATTTTATTTCCACAAATTATGGTGTAGCAATTGGAATTAAAATTAGGATTTTTCTATTACTTTTTACATGTTTTAGCAAGTGGTGTTCCAACCGTCGAAACCTCTCCCTAGTTAAGTTCTGTTTTCAGATTTGTGTTCTATATTATATTAATTTATTCCCTTTGTTTCACATATGAGAAAAATTTAATATCATTTCAATTCTAAAGGATAAAAGGGGAAACCTGCTATTACTACTCCAAGTTTTCTCTGTCCATCTTTCATTTTAAAAGTATTTCTACAATGTTACTCCATTAGTAAAAATACGAGATTTTATTATTGAAATGGTATGTGAGATAGTAGGGGCCCAAACCAAACTGAATAATGAAGAGGTTAAAATTCTTGCTATTTATAGATCTCCACATGCTAAAGTAAATGAATTTATTGAATGTATGTATAGAGTATTAGGGTATTGTTTAAAACATGACTGTAAAATAATAATAATGGGTGACTGGAATATATATGCTGATCATATGAATGAGGATTTTCTAAAGTTGCAGGATATGTTCTATTCATTTAATTTAAAAAGTGTTAAGCTAGATGCTACTAGGGAAACTATAAATTCAAATTTTGTAATTGATTATGTTGTTACCAATATAAAAGAAAGCCATTGTGTTGCTGGGAATATGGTCAATCACCTATCTGATCATCATGCTCAATTTTTAGATATAAATAACTGTACATTTAAAAACCCTGACCTAACTGAAATTATAACCCTTAGAGAATTTACTGAGGCTAATATTTTAAAACTACATACTTGTTTGGCTAATGAAACATGGCAAGATTTGTATAGCATTAAAAATACAAATGAAAAATGGAATACATTTTATGAAATTCTAAACCTCTATATTGAGCTATGCTGCCCTATAGTAAACAAAATATGGGAACCTTTAAAAAACATAAAGTAAGGATTTCAAGAGAGGCTTTGAGGTTGAGGGAAAAAATAAAGGATTTATATCTACTTGCTAAATCAACAAAACTCGAGCACTACAATATCAAATGCAAACAATTTAAAAAAGCATATGAGGATGAATTGATAAACAATAAATCACAAAAGGTGATAAGAAAGCTTTCTGATACTAGTAACTATTCAAAAACAGCATGGTCAATGATTAATAGCATGAGGGAAGAAAAGTTAAAGCAAGAAAATATTAATCTACTCATTAATAACTGCATAAAAAATAATCCACTTCAGATATGCAATCGTTTTAATGATTACTTTATAAATGTTGCTAGCAATCAAAATACCCCTGATGTTGCAGGTTTTAAAACTAATAAGGGTATAGGAAATTTGCTTTATCTGTATGATACTACGACAGATGAAGTTATAAGATTAATTAATGGATTTAAAAATAAAAATTCCACTGGATGGGATGGAATTGGCTCTAAATTGTTAAAAAGATGTAAACATGTTTTGAGCATTCCCTTGGTTCATCTAATAAATACATCACTAAACCTAGGAATTTTCCCAGATTGTTTAAAAATTAGTACTGTGATTCCGATACATAAAAAGGGAGACAAAAGTAACATGCAAAACTATAGACCTATAACCCTTACCTCGGTAATAGCTAAGTTGTTTGAAAAAATACTATTGAAGAGAATTATGAATTTCTTTGAAAAATATGATATTTTAAATGATTTTCAGCATGGCTTTTGGGCTAAAAGATCAACCACCACGGCCCTAATAGACTTTACTCACAACATCTTAAGTAATCTAAATGAAAAAAAGAAAACTGTAGGCATATTTTTTTATCTATCTAAGGCATTTGAATGTGTCCAACATGATACATTACTATTAATCTTAGAAAAGTATGGTATTAGAGGGGTTACCAATAGATTAATTTTGTCGTATCTAAAAGGTCGTGTACAATACACAGAAATAAGTTTCAAACAAGGAAAAAAAAGAACAAAATTTAAATCAAGTGCTGAAATAGTTAAATACGGTGTACCTCAAGGCTCAGTACTTGGACCATTATTCTTTATTTTATATTTAAATGATATGTATTCGACACCTAATTGTAAAATTATAAGCTATGCAGATGACACCACTATTATATGTAAAGCAAACAATGATCTTGACTTGAAATCATTAGCCACCAATGAATCGCTAAGAATAAACACATTTTTTAAATCTCTCAACCTCGCTAATAACCCTGAAAAGACAAATATAATTAAATTTAAGTTAAGCAAGAAGAAAAAAGATATATTATTTCATATTAACTTTGGAAATGTTGCAATACAGGAATCTAATTCTCACAAAGTTTTAGGAATGCAAGTAGATAAACTCATGTCCTGGACTAATCATATCGATGACCTATGTAAAAAAATAAGTAAAGGTTTGTATTTAATGAGGGAATTTGCAAAAACTTGTAATGTTGAGGTTCTAAAACTTATATACTATGGGTTAATTTATTCACATATCCAATATGGTATTGAATTATGGGGGGGTTATAATAAAATGCATATGCAAAGGGTTCTAGTGCTACAAAAGAAATGTATCAGAACTATGTTTAAAATGGGGTGTCGAGAATCATACAGGGAAGTTTTTAAAAGAGAAAAGATGTTTACTGTAGTATCTCTATACATATACAAAGTAACTTACTTAATTAACCAGAAAAAACCAAAACTAAATAGTGAAATACATAACCATGATACTAGATGCAAACTTGACTTACATTATACCAGCTACAATGTAAAATCTGTAAATAAAGATCCCTATATAATAGGATTACACATGTATAATCGACTCCCTGCATATGTAAAAAATGAAAATGCTGTTAAATTTAAACAATGTCTCAAGACATATTTACTGAACAATCCTGTGTATGATATCAATGAATTTTTAAAATAATTTATGTAGACTATATTAATACTTTGTTAAATCAAACATCCTGTATACATTAATGTATTTTTATAATTTATGTAGACAAAGTTTATTTAATGCTAATTTTGTTTAATGTAAACTGACAATGTCCGATACTCGAAAAGAGTCTATAGGCTGCTAATAAATTACAATTACAATTGAGAACAGCTTTGGACTGTCTGAGGTTCTAGTTTTAAACTTATTACAGGATCACTTTTATTATCACGTAAGTTTAAAAACAATGTTGTTAAAGTCATTTAATTTGACTTTGATTCGATTAATTACACAATACAACACTTACTTGGGGTCAAATTAAAAAAAAAAATATTATTACAGAATGTTTAAAGAGTAAAGTTTTGGACCAAATTTTGGCATTCCTGGAATTTGAATCCTGAATTGCTGACTCCCTGAATTCCTGCCAAGCTGCATGAGCTAGTGGACACACAGTAGATCACAATGCATGAGGTGTCCCCCACCATTGTTGAACCTTTATCTTTGCCATCAACATTATATATTGTATATATGGTGTACATAATTCTTATCAGAAGTCTCAACAGCAAAACACGACAGATTTGAACCAGTGAATCTTTCGATTCAGTGCTTGATCCACACACTGAGCATAAAATAAATCAGCTTATAGCTATGAGAGTGGCAGCAAGCACACCACAATTTATTTACTTTTAACAATTGAAATATTGTTAAAAATGCGATTCAGAATTAAAGTGCAGATTTTAAAAGCATATTCTCCTAAAAGATGTGTACTTACGTTATATTGAAAACATTAAAATTTGTACACCTTTATAAACTTTATTGTGGTAACCATTTCAGAATAACATTAGAAACTATGACTAGAAATGGGTACTCTGAAGAATACCTAAAAACATTATATACAAGCAATATGCAAGATATTTTTTCTTAAGTACTATTGCATAAGAGTATATAGTAGACTACAAAGTGTACAGATTATTTATACGAATGCTGCATATACATGTAAAATAATACTAATAGGTACCTACTTGTGTACTAGTAGCACTATATTTCCGGAAATTCTTTTAGTTCCATAAGTTTTATTTCATTAACATATTTACTTTGCAGAAAGTTATATATATTAACTTAACTAGTAAAACAATGTTTACAAAGCTCTAATTTATATATATTCTTAAAAAATATACATTATTTATTTCAAATTTGTGAAAAAAAGTTGAAAGAAGTGGAAAGCATAATCAGGATTATATTCAAATCCTGAAATACAGAAGTTGAAGTCCTAAATGGAGAATATAACTAATACGCACTGATTGCATTTATGCTGTACTGGAAAAGTCTTATTCTGCATGTATATACTACCATGTTCTTTTATGAATTACCTTACCACTCTTTTCAGCTTTCTTTTTTATTACACTCAGATTACTAGTGAATTTTAATGCTCTACAGACCTCTACAGTTATAGTATCTGTAGCAGTATATATTTTCAATTACCTACAAAAATTTCTCTACAGAAGAATATTATAACTTATTATTTATACTCTGCTTACTTTTGTTTTAAAAGGTATAAGTGCAATAGTCTTTATTATTGTAGAAAAACTTGTTATGACTAGTATAATTATAATTTTAAACTTTACCAAAGTGGCTACAGAAAAGTTGAGTATCCCATTTTGTAGGTCGCTTATTACACAGATGAGTTTGTTTTCTGGTTGTCCAAATGTATGTGAAGCACATTGCATTACTTATCTTCTAGGTCTAGCACTTTTTCATTGCTAGTAGGTATAAACTAGTTATTAAATGCCACTGTGAAAATAGCGTTATTCTCTGGTCAGAGTATTTGAGACAGTGGAAAGGGCAAAAGTAGGTAAACAGGTTTTCTTACCTATCTCAATTACTTTGTGATAGTTGCCAATGCAGCCTTGTGACGTCCTTATCTCCCCCTTTCAAGGTTTCAAAACACTGAGCAAAGTATAGGTATGCATCTAATGGGCTACAACACTATAGAAGCTTGATTTAAGGCTGATACTCCAATAGACATACTGATTTATAATAAGTCAAAGTTTATCAATAAATGGTAATAGTATTTTGTCATTTAACTACATGATTACAAACAACAATTAAAATAAAAATATTGCTATGAAAGACTGACGCATAAGGCCATAACTAGACCGAGGATTTATATGTGCTAAAATGCCCAAAATATGCATGCAATATGCATTTAAAGCTTTGAAAATTACAATTAAATGTGCACTAAAGCAATGAAAATATGAGCTTATATATGCACTAATCACTTCAAATTTCCCTTAAATTTAGTTCATTGAAATTCTGTTGCATGCATTTTAGAATGTTTCTAATGTTGTTTACCTTTACTTTGAAATACTCAGTGTTTAAAACTTTAAAAGCTAAAAATAAACTAGTGGAATAAATGGAAATAAAGATTGGCAGTTGGAAAGAAAATACTCAAACAATTCAACTTTTTGGGGGAAAAAGTAGTTTTATTTAACAAGCAAATGCTTTTAGACTCTATTCATGTTAAAATATAACAGTCCTTACCAAATTTTCTGGTGTGAAAGAGTGCCATTAATCCATCAATATAAGCCTGCATGCTGAAAATGAATGTTCAAGATAATAGCTCTTATCTGGACAAATTTAAAAAAAAATATAACTCTAGGAGCTCTTCTACATTTAATTGACACTCTAGGTGTTCTATATTTAATTGACACAGATACCACTTTCTGTGCATAGACTAGCAGTTAATCATATTAATATAACAGTGAACCTAGTTTTTGTTATTATCATAGTTCATATAAATGAGCAATGTACTCTGAGGCATTAGTACTAACTACCTGGCTGACAAATTATTTCTAAGAAACCATTTTGAAGACTGTTAAGCATCTTCTGTTAAACAGACTATGTGCAAAATTACCATCCTTTTTAAAATTTCAGGTACTTGGAATGTACATGGGCCAGTATTTGCTTAGGAAACACATTTTTCACTTAAATTTTTTTGTTGCAAATCTATACAAAAAATTTGGATATGCAAGAAATACCAAAATATTCAATTGAATACAGAATGGAATAACAATATGTATTTATTGCCAAAATATATGCATAATTGCAAAATAAAAATGTCCAAGTTTAATATACTTCTTTCAGAATGAAATAACAATATGTATTTTTCACCAAAAAAATATATAATTGCAAAATAAAAGTGTCTTAATTTAATATAGTTCTTTTAAAATGCAAATGATGTGTAAGAAATACTTGAATATGACCCTTCAATAAAAACAGACATTTATAAGCAAATCCTTGGTCTAGTCACACTAATTATTATAAAGGTAACATTTTATAGTATACACTTATAATAGAAGCATCACAGGTTTGAGATTTAAGATATTTACATTAGTTCTCAAAAAATGTTCCAGTTTTTTGATTAATTGATTTGAAAGTTTTGAAAATTTTTAACTGAAAAGTAAATGTATAGGAAACCCAGAATGAGCAACTGAATATTTATAAACTTTTCCCATTAAATAGAATAGTACATTCAGTAGAGTTTCTATTTGTACAATCTTCACAAATTATTTAATAACATATATGCTTTTCTTTGTATTTATGTTCTCTTGTTTGTCTTTTTTGATGTGGACTTATTTTACACACTAATTTATAAGCAAGAGTAATTTTATCTCTTCTCACACATAAACATAGACAATTATACTAGTGGCAATGTGAATGTATTTACAACTATAGCCCTAAAGCCATTTCTCATATATGAAGTTAAACACATTGTCATGAATTTTAACTTCAGCACCCTACCACAGTTATGGGATTTACAAGGATGTGTTTTATCCCACACTTTAGTAGACTATAATATGCTAATACATATTTCTATCTCTATGTAGTTTAAATAGGTAATTAATAACTGTAAAAGGCTTAAGATTAGTTCTTTTAAACTTCTAGCTTAAAATACCCACAAAATGTTCAGTAGTAAAGTGATATAATATCATTCTGTTGGATTTTGATCAAAGTCTCTTATGACCTTTTGTGTAAGCCCAGTTTAATTTTATTTCAGCAGAAACAGCATCAAATAATGGAGTATGGTTTGCAGGGACTAACTAAAATAGTCAATCTTAGTAACAGCAAATCTATGATGTTCTTCAAATTTATGGATAAACACTAATCCTTTATCTGAAAAGCATAAAGAGAACGCAAAATAAAAAAATGAAGAAAAATAAAATGGGGCAAAACAAATTGATAGTTATCTTATGTGGGTTATGTTGCTTATACAGAATAATGAAAACAGTCTACAAAGAGTGGTGTTTAAATTACAAAAGAATATAATTTTAAAATATCACAGAGAAAACCAAAATTATGGCACCATGGGAAGTATCTTTCCACTCAAAGATAAGCATAGAATAAAAAAAAAAAACCTGTATCAGATTTCCCATTTTAAGTACTTAAGATACAACATAAATGTAGACAGGAATAAGATGTAGAACATAGAATTAAAAAATTCCAACAAATTTGTGAAACAATAAATAAAACTTAAAAGACAAGATGTAAAAATAAAAAGTGAAGTTTTATAAGTTAGTGACAGTACCAGTTTTATTATATGGAAGTAAATGTTGCATCTTAAACCAGATGAATAGAAGTAAGAAAGTCAGATACAGAGTGCCAAAATGAGATTTCTGCAGAGTTATAGAAGAAGGAATGTAGTAAGAAGTGTAGATGTACATGAACATTAAAAAATATATCTTAAATGAGAAGACTGAAGAAAATAAGAATAGCTAGAAGGAGTACATGAAGAGAGTGGATGATGATATAATACCCAGGAAGGTATATATTGGTCGTCTCCTTAGCGTGGTGGTAGCACAGCTGCCTACCAAGCGGGAGACCTGGGTTCGATCCCCAGTACCGGCGTGGGGATTTTTCACCGGGGTGCACTCAGCCTCGTGAGGTCCCTGGGGGGCCAATTGAGGAGCTACTTGATGGAGAAGTAGCGGCTCCAGGTCGTGAGGACCACATTAACCGGCCGGGAGGGGCTCGAGGCGCTGACCACGTCTCACCCTCCAATACTGCACCCCATTCATGACGTGGACCGAGATGGGGGACGCAGCGGCCGGGTGGTAGGCCAAGGTTCCCCGTGAGCTGTCGTGCCATGGAGTTACGTTATGAAGGTATATATTTGTGAACCTCAAGTTAGAAGAAGTGGCAATGATGGAGAGAGGAGGCAACAGGCTATAGATCTGATCCCTTCAGCAGTAGAAGGAGAAAGAGAAGGAGAAAGCAAAGAAGAAGGGATGAGAAGATTATATTCACAATGGAAAATGCATCCAAATTTAACCAATGCTCCATTAGTTCCAAATATTCAGCATAATCAGTCAAAGAGAGAGGTAGATAATTAATTGTGCAATGTATGAAAGATAAGGACAGATATGTTTGACATTTCAAAGTCATACTCCATGAAGTTCTTGGGTAGCTACTAAAAGACTAATTTCTTGATACAACATCCTGAATGATCTAAGTCTTGCTTAGCTACTGATATCTGTGCCCCATCCACAGCATACAATAATGGTTGTGGCATCTGCTTAGAAGACCGAAATTTTCACAGTTGCTTTTTACAATGGTGATTTGAATTCCTACTCTTGAGGATATTAGTCATTATTACATTATAAATATTAGCAGAATATATGGTTTTACATAACTAATGATAATATCCTATGTGAATAAGACACTTGATTTATTTAAAAACAATAGAGTTTAGTGCAAATAAATAGCCAAAAGAATAGATAAAAGAATCCAGACTAGAAGAGTTTTGAATCCATATTCTTAACTCCATTTTCTTTTGGCATTATTAAAAATTTTACACCTAAAGTTCAGCAAGTTTGAATTAATATTATATTATAAAACTTTAAATACTTTGGCTCAACTTGTTCTAGTATTTCCTAAAGTTAAATTCAGTAATTTAAATTATGTAGAGTATTTTCAAGTGTCTTGTTTGGATTTAGTATCAAGTAAATAGCACACATGTTATACAGACTGATTTATATAGAACTGACACAACTCTTTCTTTAATTATTCCGTTGGAAATTCATTTGAACCAATTTTAGCACCAAATTAAGCAGAATGTCCTGGAGTTTCGATTTCTTATCACTAGATGCGCAGATGTTTATGTTTTATTCCTAATTGCATTATTGGCAGTTATTTTGACATTTTGTTCTTGTAGTCAATGTGAAAATGCAATACGATATAGAGCTGAGTCAAGGATATTTTCAGCAAAATGGCGCTACATGCCATACATCAAATGAATCCATGAACCTAATTGCAAGTTTCTTTGACGACCGCATAATTTCCAGGAAGCTGTGGCCACCGAGATCTCCAGATTTGACATCGTTGAACTTCTTTCTATGGGGTTACTTAAAAGACAGGGTTTACGCCACATGTCCCCAGATATTGGACGATCTGAAGCACAACATCACAAAGGAGATTCAAGCTATTGTCAACAGAGTTCTCCAACGAGTGGCCAGTAACATGGAACGACAGGTTGAGTTGTGCTTTATGCAGGATGGAGGACATTTTCAACATTTGCTATAGAAGTAAATAATCTCCCAAAATTCCTCTAACAATTTGGGTATAATACATTGTCGCTAGCATAACATGTTTTGAAACAATTAATGAAAGAAATGTGTCAGCTCTATATAAATCATCCTGTAACTTTTGCAAAAATATTCATTTAAGTTTTTACACCTGAACCTTTCATTTGTTGAGGTAGTATGAGAACATTTCAAATATTCATCATAATAATTCATCTAGATTCTTTGCATTTCTAGTTTTAATGTTTCATTTGTGTCAATAAATTAAATATCAAATAATGAGTCAAAATATTCAAAGACTAACAAAATCATATAAATGATATCAAACAGTCTTGCTGTTTATGATATTGGTAATGAGAGAATTGGTAAACAACTTCTGTTATTAAACCAACAAGAATATTTAGTTGTGGATATTAGTTTGTTTTCATCGGTTTTAGGTATATACTGTTGGTATCTGTAACAATTGTGGAACTTCTGTCTTTTAACGTTGTAACAGATGTTGTAGGAGATGTTGGAACATGTGATCTTTGGCTTCCCGTGGTACTTCTTGGTTCAGACTCTTTGCCAAACTTTCTGGCGAGCAAAACTCTCACATTCTTCTTCCAAACAAAGAGAAGGAAAATGAGAAGACCTTGGAGTGTGTTCCAAAGGTCTGGTACGTACCACATTGATGTGGGACCTCCAACCACATGTGAAATTACTTCCATCACCCAAGTTACTCCCATCACAACAAATAGCTTCAAATAAAGCTTAAATCTGTAATGATAAAAATTCTACAGTTAGACAAAAATGGTTAATTATCTTATCTGAACACAATGGTTTCTGCTGTTTATTTATTACTTAGTTATTACAACTAAAATAAACATGTAATATCAGCTATGAAAGTTTTTAAGGTTTTGTAAAATTTTATAGTATAAACAAATTAAGTTCTTTCTTAAGTTTTAACAAATGAGTCACTATTCACACTTAAACTTCACTTACAAGTTGTATTAACATGAAAGGTTTTCAAAGACTAGTTTTCATCTTCAGCATTGTGGTAGTTAACTGCTGATTTCCCTCTTTTCCCTTCATACTGTGCTTCCAACTGCTGCCACCTATCTGATGCTGAACTTGATGATGTTGCTTACTGGTGGGATATGAACATTTAACAGGCTATTAGAATTTTTAAAAATCAAAAGCTTATCCCTAGTAGTGAGTTCCAATGTGGTTGTCAAAGGCTTTACCAATTTAATCTCCTTTCCAACATTGTGATACTCTGTCTAGAAATGGTATGCTACTACCAATATATTGACTTGTTTAAATTTTATATATCTTCTAAGTTCCTTCAGTCTGATATTCAAGCTCCCGTTGTGCATGCTTATGAAAGATCTATCACAGTCCTCATATTTAATTTAGTAAAGTTCTGATTTTATATCATATTGTTTTTCATATCAAAAGAAGTTGACATAAACTACTAATTCATAGAAAATGTCTGATAGAGATAGAAATACAAGAAATTTACATATCATCCTTAGGGTTTTAGGAAATTCAAAAAAAAACTTTAAAAGTCATAAAATAAGATTGGCTCCAAAGTAAATATAATTTGAAGAATTTATTAAATAAACCACTTAAGAACACCATGCCATTTTATGTAGTCAGGAATTTACCAAATTAAATATGAGGACTGTGATAGATCTTACACAGACATTAGATCTTGAATATCAAACTGAAGGAACATAGGAGAAATATTAAATTTAAACAGATTAATAAATTGGCAGTAGCATACCATTTCTGAACAAGGTATCACAATATTGCAGAGGAGATCAAATTGCTAAAACCTTTGATGACCACACTGAACTCATCACATGGGAAAAACTTTTGATTTTTAAAAATTTGAATAAATTAAGACATTCTACCATTAAACAATATCGTCAAGTTTACCACCAGATTCCAGCAGTTGGAAGCTCAGCATTCAGGGAGAAGGAGGGAAGTCAGCAGTCAACCGCCACAATGATGTAGATGAAGACAAAACATCTCATGTTAATACAAATTTACGTAAGTGAAGTTGAGTGTGAGTAGTGGCTCATTGGTTAAAATTTTAGAATAGAGATAGCTTGACAGTTAATATTTAAAATTAGATTGTAATAACCAAAACAGTCTACGAAAAGACTGAAGTACAATTGAAAGATCCTTAGTTAATTCTCAAAACACTGTTCAAGTGCTTATAAAAGATGCAAATTTGATAATTAATTTACTTGTTAAATGTTTATCTATAGATGTGTAGGCAGATATTCTCTAAACCAGGTGTCACCAACCGGTTGCTCCTTGAGTAAACCAAATTTGTTCATTGCTATTTCTGAATCACCTACTGTGTATTTTGTTATCTTCTACTGCATGGAAAGCAAGATAAATAATTCCATCAATGCAGTGGTGGAATGTAACAGTTTGTATTTGAAATATGTAGTCTATCATTCATATGTTGAAGGTTCATGATGAAATAGAATAATTGATCTATTATCAAGTCTCTTATGTTAGTATTTATGATATGAACATACACATTTACTTATCATTAATCATACTTCTCAATAGCATTAAAATAACATGCAAACTTTAAAGTTATTTTTCCATATATCAAGTTCCATTACATCTCTTTGCATTCCAAAATAACGGGTCTATAAATTATAATTATAATTAAAATGTTTAAAGCATGTTCTCTAAACCAAGTATTCACATCATATACCCAAGGTCATGGATTCAAACCTGGCAGAGGACAATGGCTTCTTTTGGGCATAAAAATCTTTAGCATAGCTTCCTTCGGAAGGGAAGTAAAGCCATTGGTCCCGTATCATAGATTTATGGCATGTAAAAGAACCTCAAGCCTGATAAAGGAGCCTCTGAGCAAAATTTAGCAGTCTTTCACACCCAATATTGAATGGGATGCTGAGAACCACAGTAGTTAAAGAGTGTCCATAAATAATACTTCATTTCATTTTTCATTTCTGAGTCAAGTAAAGAAACATATAGCATGAATTGCATGATTATATTTGTACTTTTTAAAATAACAAATAAAAAGTATGCAGAGTTAATTAGAATTCGTGAATTTGGGAGTCTGATAAATGTGTAAAATTTTTCTCCATATAAAAGCCAATTTAGTACTAAGGCATCATGTGAAATTTTACTAACACTATTTCTAGTCTCTTACAAGTTTGTCAAAATGACTAAAAAATCGTATAAAGTATGTAATTTTAAATTATGCAAATGTTTCAAATGTAAGTTTTAATAATTCAAAAACTAATATGGTTACTAAAGTGAAATCCTCCCAAAGTAATGCTTGCAACACCATAAATGTAAATGAAATAATTTAAGGTTGTAATTTTAAGAATGTAGAAAAATAAAATGGTCACATATAGTAAATTATAAATATGGCATAAAATATGAATTCCAATCAAGTGTTATATGTCACACAAAAATGTTAAAACATTTTAAAAAGTTTTCAAAACAAAATTTTATTATTGGTGTTCTCTATAAATATATCTCACTTTGTGAATTATAAAATATGATGGTTGGTTCTGTATTACATAAATATTAAACAAAAATATGCACTTAACAGAGGGACTGCTAGCTGTGTTCATTATATTCTTAATGATCAATACATCCTCAGCATTAGCTCCAGATCAAATTTTTGTAAAATGGCTATATTTACAAGGTAAATACCATCAAATTCACATTAATATGCAAAGGTTAACCACATTGATCATAATGCTGACCACTTGAACACATAGGCAGTCTAGCAACATATTTTGTTTTCCTTGAAATGGAAAAATATTGGCATTAACTCTAATGTATATTCATGTATAAAGAATTAACCTTTTGAATCAATTTGTGCTCAATATATACTCAGCATTTGCTGCAAAGCAAATTCTCATAAAATGATCTAAATTACTGATGAATACTATTTACTTGTGAATAATTTTCACAACAATCTGCTTCTTTTCTGTTGTTACAGTGGTGTACTTCTTAGGCAACTCTCTCTCTCTGTTTCTAGTGAAGAATACAAAGAGAATTTTTACCCACAGAATTGTGTTATATAATAATAACTGATAACTGGTAAAATATTGTTTATATCAGTTTGTAATATTTTCCCAGTCTCCTATATTTGTTCTCTTAAATTGAACATATTAGTTTCATATTGTAACTCCAATTGCTAAGAAACAGTACCACTAACAGAACATTCTCAAAGAGGAAGCTGCTCAAAACCCACTGAATGAGAATTACCATAATTGCAAAGAGGCTCACATAAAGAGTTTGTTGCACAGGCCATTTGTTTTAAAGGGCCAACCAAAGACCCTAACAAACCAGGTAGCTAGGTAAATGAGCTAGAATGCTTTCACACCAGAAGCTTTGTGTGCATAGTCACATTATAAAACAAGTGTCCTGGAGTATAGCACAAAACTTTGTTGGTGGTATCAAATGTTGGAAGCTCTTGCAATGAGCCTTTATTCTCTTGCATTCCAGAATTACAAAGAATTATTACTTCAATAAGTATTGTGGTGTTAGGAATGAAGATGCTAAATTTTTTAAACACAAACACCATAATCCTCTTTTAGGAATATGCATGTCTACTAATGTTCCTGCCATTTTTAAACTCTAAAAAAAATAAAAACAAAAGGAATTGTCAAGCTCTTTAAAATATGTCTGTGTCACGATGTTGACTCATTTGACCTAAATTTTGTTCCTACGAGCCATTTGTTCGTCTTTGGGAACAAGAAGAAATCACGGAATCAGGTTGAGTGAATATGAGGAGTGCAACAGCAATTCATAAACAATTCATGCATGGTGGCAACAACTCCAGATGAGTGTGCTTATGCGTTGTCATAGTGAAACAGCACTTTCTGTTTTGCCAAATGGGGCTGTGTCTCTCTCTTCTAAAAAGTCTTGAATACGTCCTTTACATCCCAAAAATCATTGCCATCACTCTTCTGCTGATGGGTCTGTCTTTGCCTTCTTTAGAGCAGATTCACCAGAGGCAACCCATTGTTTTGATTGTTGATTGGTTTTCAGAATATAATAAATTCAGATTTTATCTATGGTGACAACTCAATGCAAAAAACCCTTCAAATTTTGCTGAAATATAAAAATAGAGCTTCAAAGTTGAAAGCTGCAACCGCTTGTCAGCTGTGAGCAATCAGGTCAACAACACTTTCATCTCCAACTTATTACTGCAAAATATGAATTGCTAAAAACACCTGGTCTCTGCAAGTTTGTGAGCTTTTATTCATGGTCAGTCAGTGAGAATCATATCCTGGACTTTATCAATGATTTCCTAGTTACATCTTCTGGGCATCCTGAGCACTCATCAGAAATGGATGCTTGACCACATTTTAAGTAGGTGAACCAATATGTAATTGTTGTCATATATGGCAAAAGATCCCCTAAACAGTATAAAACTTCACTTTTACCTCCTCACAAGTTTTCCCATCAAAAAGTAAAAAACGATTCACTGAACGATATTGCACGTTTTTTGTTTTAGTGAAAACACATTGAATGAGTAACTGAAATGTCTGCCAAATCCAAACTAATTTATGTATCAGTTCCAAACTTGTTTTGATAACGTATAACAAATGCTAGTATGTATTCAACAGACTAATAAACTATCTACCTACCGACTGACCGACCGACCGACCAACGGTAATATCAAGTTAACTTGCTAATACAACACCATCCATTTTGAAACATATATACTTGCATTTGCATTTAAATTGAAAAATTATGTTTGGAAAATATGATGCCTGCAATGTTTCATCACTTGATGCAATAGAGAGGCGTTTTGTGTTGGAATTGGAAAAAAATGTAAATGGCGTGTTATTTATGGACGCTCTTTAACTGCTGTGGTTCTCAGCATCCCATTCTAAATTGGGTGTGAAAGTCCACTTAATTTTGCTCAGAGGCCATTCTATCAGGCTTGAGGTTCTTTTACGTGCCATAAATCTATGACACAGGACCAACGGCTTTACTTCCCTTCCGAAGGAAGCCATGCTAAGGATTTTTACACCCGAAAAAATTCATCATCCTCTGCCGGGTTAGAACCCGCAACCTTGGGTATATGAAGTTAGCATGGTAACCACTACACCACGGAAGGCGACTGTTGGAATTGGGTATATAAATGTAGACTTTAGAGGTCTTCTTTTGAATACAGAAACAAAGCCTTCCCCTTAAATCACAATTAATTAATTTTAATTAAACCATGTATTATTTTATTATTTATAGAAACACATAGCTACATAGTCCTACATTGGTTTTGAAACGTTCCCAATAAATTCAGTTTGCTTTGTCTTATAACGAAGAATTATACAAACAGTGGTAACTGCATCATAAATATGTTTGAAATATTTGCTCTCTTTAGATATTTCATTTTTAAGTTAATCAGAAAGTTTTCACTGAATAATATGATGACAAGAAAAACCAAAATGTGTTAATTTCTGAGATGTTACTTTTAACATGTAAAAATTATGATTCTGCATAAAAGTCAAACATGTTAAAATAAATATTCTTCAATATACTTCACCTTTGTGTATTGGCTTTATCATCACTTTTTCTGCTATCTGCGCCTTTAAGCATAGCAGTCTCTTGTTTCAACTGGAAAATTCTAATAGCTGTAATTATAAAAAACAGCATGTTGAAGACCAACAGTATACCTACTGGGCCAAAAAAGTAAGCTGTCAGGGCTGGATCATCTGCAACAAAATAGGAAGGCATTCTTTACTACAAAAACAGAGTATATAATAAAACTAATGAAAATAACTTTACAATATTCACTCAATACTAAATCCACTGATAAACTTGAAGAAAATTAGAGACCTTGTTAAGCTTTTAGATTATGTTGCTGATATTTTTGTTGTTATTATTATTACTATTATTATTATTACTATTATTATTATTAATATTTATATTATTATTAATAATATTATTATTTATATTATTATTAATAATATTATTATTTATATTATTATTAATAATATTATTATTAATATTATTATTATTAATAATATTTATATTATTATTAATAATATTATTATTAATATTATTATTATGTTTCAATTATTCACAAGCTGAGTACCCAGGAATAAACAATAGAGGAGAAAAAAAATCATGTGCGTGTGTGTGTGTGCGAACATCATCAGCCCAAAAATCACAATTAGAAATTCCCTTGAAAGTATAGGAAGTAAGGCGAAAATTGTCAGAAAAAAATTCTGTGTTCCATCACTTGATTTCCTCTACCTCTTCTGCAAACAAATTACTTTTCCAAAAGATTATTCTTTTATCTACATCATGCTAATTGAGATAAATATTGGCAGAAATGATCTTACTACTTGCTTACTTGTAAGTACATATTAGGAAAATGGAGTACTTGGGCTAAAGGGACAGTCAAATTCTTTAAAAGCTGATCGTGATGTGATACAACTGATATTGTGTTTATATGGCCAATAGATATGAAACGATAGACAACTTCCCTTTGAGAAAGATATAAATATTTCAAAATTGAAACCAGTGACAAGAAATATGACTGAAATGGTTAATTTTACAAAGAAATTAATATGAGTGTTTTAACGAGATGTACATTTTTGATGTATTAAGTTTTGTCCACCTCTTATGGTGTACCAGTTATGCAGAAGTCATCCAGAATGGAGAGGACTTCAAAGGCTATTCACAAGAAATTCAGGATTTACAGTTTATTTTCCATGTAAATAACTTTAATATGTGGTGTTTTTTCAAAATCCTTCAACTACTGAAGATAATCATCAACGAAAATGTGCACAACTGATTTTTATTAAAAGTGGAATTATTTATTTTTGAGAAAATGAAAATTTCAAACAAATCCTGCATGTTAAGGGCAGTTTGGGGAGGGTGATTTTCTTAAAAATCTTTGTGTCGTATCCTTGGTAGATACTAAACTGAAACGCCAAGTTTGGTATTCCACCGACATTTTGTTTTTGAGATTTGATGTCCAAAGGCATACTCATATTTATGCAGCATACACACAGACACAAACGGACTTCCTTCTAAAATGTTTTTCATAGTACTTGGCAGAAAAAGTATATAATGGAATCTAAAAGGAAAGCTGCTTTTTAATTTAACAGAATTATCCTCAATGGTTTTAATTAAAATATAGAAATAAGAACTATGCATTACGAATTAAATGTTTTTTGTGAATTTTCTATAAATTGCAGATGAATCCCGTTTATTCTTATTGCATGTTACCTAATTAGGAAATTAGGTAAATTAGGTAAAAACTTACTTTATGAAATGAGCAGAGCCCCCTTAATTATTTTACATATGTTAGAGTAAACATGTAAATAGTCGGTATGTTATGTTAAGCATGTGCATACTAGATTGAGAAGATAACCTAGACTACAGGGTTATGTTGAAATTCTTTAAACACACGTGCTATAAGGCACACCATAAACATATTTCGGGTTGGTTATGGTTCTTCCTCAAGAGTTAAACTTATAGTTATTTCCAGCATTAAAGTTTGCATGTCGATCCGTTGGTGTGTACTGACACCAAGATATAAATAAAGGTCAGATATGTATATATCTGGAAAAACATATCTATACTTTAGATTTATATATATACAAGCTAGGATGGGATGTATAGGATTTTTAGATCGAACTCAACCGCCGCCTGAGCCCAATCCACAAGCACCAAGCTTTCCGGGGCCCCAGCTCGAAGGCACTCAAAAGCGGGTGCCGATTGAGTGGACCCGCAATGACGCCAGAAAGAAACCTTTATAGTGCACAAGACACCGACCAACGCAACCCGCCGAACACTGTCGCCTGGTCCTTCAACTCTGAAACGATGGCAAGGAATGGATGGGCACAAGAGAACAGAGCGGCCGAGAAATTAATACAAATGAAAATCGCTCTCTCTGTACCATTATCTGTATATATATCGCTTCTACTTACAAGGAAGCAAGTAATAAGACTATTTCTGCTCATTTTTTCTGATTAGCATAAAGTAAATAGAAGTATAAGCTTTTTAAGAATAATTTGTTGCAGGGATATAGAGAAAGTCATGTGAATGGTACACATCAGATTTTTACTTTCTCTATACGTGCTATGTATATAGTGTATAGAGAAAGTATTGCACTCCACCAAAAAAATTCGATACCGAGATTTCATTGGAAATATATGTTTTAGGGTCCCCTGTATCCAAAAAAAGTATTTTCAGAAAAAGATCCGTGTGTGTGTCCGTGTGTCTGTGAACACGATAACTCAAAAACGAAAAGTCGGTAAAATACCAAACTTGGTATTTATGTTTAGTATCTTCTAGGGATGCGACACGAAGATTTTGAAAAAAATCCCCCCACCCCAAACTACCCTTTACATGTAACTTTTTTCGAAAATTTTGATTTTCTTAAAAATGGCTCTAACGATTTTGATTAAAATATCGTATATTAAAGATATTTACATGACAAATAAAATGTATATTTTGAATTTTCTGGGAATAGCCTCTGAAGACTACTTTATTGTCGGTCAATTTTACGGAATTTTGCATAACTGCTAAACCGTAAGAGATGGACAAAAACTTACCACACAACAAATGTAGAGCACCTTAAAACACACAATTTATGTTATATACGTTTTTTCGTGGAGTTGATTGTTTTTTAGATTTTCCTTGTTTTTTTTTTCAGCTATAAAGACATATTTTTCTCATACAGGACTTTGTGAACTCGTGTCCATACAAACAAAGGAACTTCATTCGCAGAGCAACCAGCTTTTGACTATCACTTTAACCTATGGTACCCCCTTATTTCGCTTTTACTAACAAGGAAGCAAGTAATGAGACTATTTCTGCTAATTTTTGTTCCATTAGATGAATTAAATAGAATAGTTTGTTGCAGTGATATGGAGAAAGTCATGTGAATGGAACACATAAGATTTTTTGACACCTAACGGACAATCGTGAAAACTTGAGATTATGTCTCTACCCAAAGTAATGGATAGTATAACCAGTTTTATTTTAATAGAATGCTGAATAGTATTGATATATGCAAAATGCATGCAGTGGGATGAAGTCATATGTTTTTTAATCACCACTACGTTTTTGTTTTTAATCACAACAAATGCTTAGTTATCAATTCTTTGGCAAGAACTTGACAACAACAATAACGCTTTTTCTTTCTTTAAGGTGAATCGAAATGCCAATGTTAAAGTTTGGCCCAATCTCAGCAACTATTTATGACAATGAGCTGAATTTTTCAAGGTATATTTAGCAATACCTTTACTGTTTATTGATGAAAACTAAAATATTTCTATTGATCAGAAAGAAAAGGTATTATTTCATTTAATAAAGCGCTTACCATTTTATTGAAAAACGATGATTTTTAATTTTAAAGCATAACTAATCCATATACATAAAAACTATTTCGTTAAAATAAAGTCTATTTAGGTTCAAATATGTGGTAAAAATGTCAGACCTTAGTATCAATTAGTTTACGAAATAATGGGGCATTTGTATAGGCGTTTTACTTCTTCAGTAATTGCTTTCAAACATAGCATTAAAAAATCTGATGTGCTCCATTCACATGAGTTTCTCTACACCTGTACAACAAATTATTGTTAAAAAGATTAAGCTTCTTTTTACTTCATGCTAATCGAGAAAAAAATAGCAGAAATAGTCTTATTACTTAATTCCTTGTAAATAGAAGGGAAATAAAGGAGTACCATAGGTTAAAGTGATAATCAAAAGCTGGTTGCTACGTGACTGAAGTTCCTTTTTACTTTCTCCATACGCACTATGTATATAGTGTATAGAGAAAGTATTGCACTCCACCCAAAAATTCGATACCGAGATTTCACCGGAAATAATTGTTTTAGGGTCCCCAATATCCAAAAAAAGCATTTTCACAAAAAGGTCCGTGTGTATGTGTGTCCGTGTGTGTGTGTCCGTGTGTCTGTGAACACGATAACTCAAAAACGAAAAGTCAGTAAAATACCAAACTTGGTATTTAAGTTTAGTATCTTCCAGGGATGCGACACGAAGATTTTGAGAAAAATCCCCCCACCCACAACTACCCTTTACATGGAGCATTTTTCGAAAATTTTGATTTTCTCAAAAATGGCTCTAACGATTTTGATTAAAATTTCGGATATTAAACATATGTACCTGACAAATAAAATATATATCTTGAATTTTCTGGGAATAGCCTCTGAAGAGTAGTTTATTCTGTATGAATTTTACTAAATTTTGAATAACTGCTAAACCGTAAGAGATGGACAAAAACTTACAACACTAAAAATGTAGAGCACATTAAAACACACAATTTATATTATATACATTTTTTTCGTGGAGTTCGTCGTTTTTGTGACATTTCTTATTTTTGGTTTCTGCTATGAAAAATGTATACTTTTCTCATACAGGAACTTGTCAACTCTTATCCATATAAACAAAGGAACTTCATTGACATAGCAACCAGCTTTTGACTATCACTTTAACCTACGGTTGTCCATTATTCCGCTTCAAATTATAAGGAAGCGAGTAATAAGAGTATCTCTGCTAATTTTTTCTGATTAGCATAAAGTAAATAGAAGTATAAGCTTTTTAAGAAATATTTGTTGCAAGGATATGGAGAAAGTCATGTGAATATTACACATAAGATTTTTTTGTATGGACAGGAGTTGGCATATTCCTGTATGAGAAAAATATTAGTTTTTCAAAGCTGAAAACAAAAACAAGTAATATCTAAAATACGATCAACCCCACGAAAAAAAATGCATATTACATAAATTGAGTGTTTTAACGTGTTCTACATTTCTTGTGTGGTAAGTTTTTGTCCAGCACTTACGGTTTAGCAGTTATGCAAAATTCAGTAAAATTGATCCAGAATAAAGTAATCTTCAGAGGCTATTTGACGCCCTCCGTGGTGTAGTGGTTACCATACTAACTTCATATACCCAAGGTCGCGGGTTCAAACCCGGCTGACGGTATATTTTTTCGGCTGTAAAAATCCTTAGCATGGCTTCCTTCGGAAGGGAAGTAAAGCCGTCGGTCCCGTGTCGTAGATTTACGGCACGTAAAAGAACCTCAAGCCTGATAGAGAGGCCTCTAAGCAAAATTAAGCGGTCTTTCACGCCCAATTTAGAATGAGACGCTGAGAACCACATCAATTAAGGAGTGTCCATAAATAACACGCTATTTCCATTTTCAGAGGGTATTCAAGAAAATTCAAGGTTTACAGTTTATTTGTCACAAAATATCTTTAATATACGATATTTTAATTAAAATTGTTAGAGCCATTTTTAAGAAAATAAAAATTTTTGAAAATTTTTCCATGTAAAGGGTAGTTGGGTTGGGGCGATTTTTTTTTGAAAATCTTCGTGTTTATCCTTGGAAAACACCAAACTTAAATACCAAGTTTCATATTTAACGGTATTTTCGTTTTGGAGCTATGCTGCCCACAGTCAGACAGACAGACAGATACACATACATACACACGGACATTTTTCTAAAAATGCTTTTTTTTTCGATTCAGGAGGACCCAAAACATGTATTTCCGGTGAAATCTCGGTATCGTATATTTGGGTGCAATACAATACCTTCTCTATACACTATGTACATATTATTTGTAGAGAAAGTACAAATGTAACCTAACTTTCCAAAAACAGCTTCGCAGTATTTCGAAACTCTCACATGAGAGAAATGTGAGCAGGATGCCAATGGTACGAATACCTAAAGTAAAACTTTCCGATCAAAATAAAAAATATATTTTTTCTAACACTAATATTTACAAACTTATCAATGCTTTACCAAGTGAGTGTATTAGAATGTTCTAAAAACTACTAGCAAGATCGTTTTCAACAACATTTTTAAACTATTTACAATTAGCGTACCTCTATGAAAGTTATATCAAAATGAGCGGAAGATTCGAAATATTCATGTGCAATTAAAACATTTAAACGGAAACAAATTACGAACATCCCATTTCGATTCCTCTTAAAAACAATAGCAGCCAAAATTGCTTTAAATGCACGTAGCGTAATTTGGAAATAAGAAATACTTACTGCTAAACCAACATTTTGTGAGCCCAAACTCAGGTTTGATAGCATCGGCAGGCATACCAGGTACAAAATTCATGATGTTGCAGATTATTAGCAGAAGGAAAGGAGCTCCCCATGCATAGCATGAATACATTAAAAACTTCTTATTTTCTCGCTCCTTGACTGAACCTCGTAAGGGCCTGATTCTACTGCAACAAACACATTCATAAATAAATAAAGGGATGTATTAGGTACCACCAAGCCTTAAACAATAATATTAAAACCTGAATTAAAGACAAACTTATGTATTCCATTCACATGACTCTATCTATCTGTTCTGCAAACAAACTATAGCTATAAAGAATTATTATTTTATTTACTTCATGCTAATTGAGATAAGCATTAGTAGATTTTGTCTTATTACTTGCTTCCTTGCGAGTAGAAGGGAAATAAGGAAATACACTAGGCTAAAGCGACAGTCAAAACTTTAAAAAGCTTCACTATGTGATTGACATCAAAATTCGGTTCCTTTTGCCATGACCAGGAGTAAAACAAAAGAGATATGAAACGGAACAGCTTAAGTATTTTAAAATCGAAACGAATAACAGGGAATATCTCGGAAATGTATATGGCATAACCTGCGTATTTTGAGGAGATCTGAATTTTTTGTGGTAGGTTTTTTCTTATCTCTTACGGTCTACCAGTTATGCAAAAGTCATTCTGAATAAAGATGAATTTAGAGACGATTCTCAAAGATTCTAGATTTATAGTTTATTTATCACGTAGATATATTTAATATGCGATATTTTAATCAAAATCGTTAGCCACTTTTAAGAATATCATGTATGCTCCATGTAAAGAGTAGTTTGGGGTGGAGGGATTTTCCTGAAAATCTTCGTGTTGCATCCTTGGAAGACACCAAACTTAAATATCAAGTTGGGTTTGGTGTTTAACGGACTTTTCGTTTTTGAGTTACGCTACTCACACACACACATCCTTGGAAGACACCAAACTTAAATATCAAGTTGGGTTTGGTGTTTAACGGACTTTTCATTTTTGAGTTACGCTACTCACACACACACACACGCGCGCGCGCGCGGTACGACATTTTTGCGTGGAATACAATACCTTCCCTACCTACTATGAATATCGTACATATGTGGTCAAGGCAGTAATGTATTATAAAGGTTTATCCAATACAGTAGTCGTAGTTATTTTGAAGAGAATGATAGGAGTAACAGAGTAGGGAAAAATCTAGACGCTCGTGTGCAGCATTTTCGGGCTGCGATAACTAGATTGCAGATTCGACTGGCATGTCATCTTTTAATTATATTTTTATTAGGCATTGCTATCGTTTGTTTAAACCCTTATCATGGGTTTCAAATTATAAAAATAATATTTATTAGGCATTTTTACTTTCTCTACATATACTAGGTGTATAACAAGTACAGAAGGTATTGTACTCAACCCAAAAATTCGATGTCAAGATTCAAGGGGAAATTGTGTTTTAAGGTTCCATGAATCCAATAAATAAATAAATAAATAAATAAATAAATAAATAAATAAATAGGCATTTTTAAAAAGGTCCGTGGTGCGTCTGTTTGTGTCGGTGTCTGTGAACATCTTAATAGACGAAAGGACCGTTAAATACCAAGCTTGGTATTTAAGTTTAATGGATTCCAGGGATGTGACACGACGATTTTCAATAAAATCAACTCACCCTAAACTACCCTTTACACGGAAAATTATTGAAAATCTTATTTTTCTCAAACATGACTCTTGAAAATTTTGATTAAATAACTGTATTAAAGATATTTCCATGCAAATAAAATATATATTTCTGGGTATAGCCTCTGAAGACTTCCTATTTCTGAATGAATTTTGTATAACTGGTGAGCCCTAAAATATAGACAAAAACTTGCCACACAAAGCATGTAAATTTCATTAAAACACACAATTTATGTCGTAGTGTTCACTGTTGCCGAGATATTTCTTGTTATTGATTTCTTTTTAACTTCTTAAACCCTTTTCAAACGGGAAAAATTCTTCGTTTTCTATCTTTTTGCTTTCTCTACGTAGTATTTGGTACTAGTGAAAGTATTGCTCTCCACCCAAAAATTGGATACCAAAATTTTCCGGAAATACAGTTTTAGGGTCCCTGTAAAAAAAAAAAAAAAAAAAAAAAAAATAAAGGTCCGTGTGTGAACTTAAAAATAAATGAAAATGGCGTATTCTTTATGGACGCTCTTTAACTGCTGTGGTTCTCAGCGTCCCATTCTAAATTGAGCGTGAAAGATCGCTTAATTTTGCTCAGAGGCTTCTGTATCAGGCTTGAGGTTCTTTTACGTGCCATAAATCTACGACACGGGACTCACGGCTTTACTTCCCTTAGGAAGGAAGCCATGCTAAGAATTTTTACACACGAAAAAATCCATCGTCCTCCGCCGGGTTTGAACCCGCAACCTTGGATATATGAAGTCAGCATGGTAACCATTATACCACGGAGGGCGATACATTAACTTAAGAACGAAAATTTGTTAAAATACCAAACTTGGTATTTAAGTTTAATATCTTCCACGGATGCGACACGAAAATTTTGAGGAAACACTTCTCACTTCAAACTACTTTTTACATTGAAAATTTTGAATAAAATACCGAATATTAAGCTATTTACATGATAAATAAAATATATTTTTGAATTTTCTGGGAATAGCCCCTGAAGAGCTCTCCATTCTAATGGATTTTGCTGAATTTAGCATAACAAGTAAACCATAAGAGAGACAAAACTTACTGCACAAAAATGTAGATCTCATTAAAACACACATTAAAATTTTCTTGGTGGAGTCGACCATTTTTGAGATATTCCTTGCTATTGGTTTCAGTTTTAAAATACTATCATACGGGAAGTTGTCAACTCCTGGCAATGTAAAGAAACGGATTTCAATCACATGACAACCAGTCTTTAAAATATTTGACTATCGCTTTAGCCTCAACTATTCCCTTATTTCCCTTCTACTTACAAGAAAGCATATATAATAAGACAATTTCTGCTAATGTTTATCTCGATTAGCATGAAGGAGATAGAATAATAAGCTTTGTAACAATAATTTGTCACAGAGATGTCGAGAAAGTAATATGGATGGATTTCTTTCGTACTGACCGTGCAAAGTGAACAGAACTTCAATTGTTCACATAACTAACCGTTTTTAAAAGGTTTGACTAACGCTTTAGTTTAATGTACTTACTTGTTTCTCTTATTCTTAGAAGCGAACAGGTAATAAGACTATTTCTAATAATGTTTATCTCCATTAGCAAGATGCAGATATTAGTACTTTTAGGTTGTGAAGTCCTCTCCATTCGCTGGGAATTTTGTGTAATCCCATATCTCAAAACAATTAATGATAGAGTATTCATCTTAATTGACATCGGATTCTTCAAACAACAATAGGAACAAATACGAATTTATTTTTAATTAATTTTTAAATTCTTGTCATTATTCTTATATCTACTTTTGCTTGTATAGCACTTGTACCCATGTACACGTACATTCAATTCTTTCTGTGAATTAGTGTTAATAAATTAATTTAAAAAGTCAGTTTCAAGTCATTTTTATTTTATTTTAAAACGCCCTTTATTGCAAGATTTCCTTATGACCAAAGTTTAACAAATACAAACATTATCAATAAGAACACTTTTATATGGTTGAAAAGAGCGATAAGAAATTTACAAAACATACAATAAACAATATTAAAATTTGAGTTATAATGATATAAAAATAAATAGTCCAAGAGTATGGAATAATCATTAAATAGAAACAGCATTGATAATGAAGAGTATAAAGACGATTCCTGAATAGCTTTTGGCAAAATCGACAGCCACAAAAATTCAATATTGCGTCTTTTGGTCAATTTTTGGGTATACAAAAACCATTTGTTATAGGAAAAAGCAAGGATGTCTGTGAGACACGAGGCTCTAAAATGTTGTGAGCTCGGTAAACAACCATTTTCAGTACAATATTTTCAACAAAAGGAATCACTATCCAAAGTATTTTTAGCAAAACTGACCATTGTCCATAGTAATTACAGCAAAATAACCACCGTTCACAACAATTTAGCAAAATAACCAGATCGGAATGTGGTGAATTGTAATTAATTAACTTATTTATTTGTGTTTGAGAAATGTATTCAGGACTAAAATAATAAAACAAGAATCCACAGTGACTGTAACCAAAGTGGTCCTTGGTCTATGATACACATTAGAAAAAGGCAACGGCTGTTTTACAATAGAAATACGCCGCCACTAGGAGAAAGATGTGACACGAACTTTTAACAATTATTGTAATAAATTAATTGATCATGTTAGATATTCCCAGCTGTATTAGCTCTTGCTAAGCTAACATGTTGATGGCCTTAGTAAAGAACATTTGCTGCATTCAAGCGGGCTTGGTTGAACAAGGAAAATGCGCTGTATCTTCTCAAAGTCTGATAACTGAAGTGACACTTTCCTGGACACGAAGGAAAAATCTGCGGTACAGATGATAAAAAGTGTCTGTGTGACCTCGTTTTCCTCGTGTGTATTACCCGCTGTTTGAATTAACAGAATAATTAGGAAAACGATTAAAATACATATTATGGTGGGTTTTTTACAAAGAAACACTACTAGTCAGTCCACCAATTACCTCAAAATTATGTACTTTTCACTTTCTCTAGCGCAAATGTACAATGTACATAGTAGCTAGGGAAGGTATTGAAATCCGCTCAAAAATTCGATATCGAGATTTTATCGGAAATAGATGTTTTAGGGTTAAAAAGAAAGCATATTTAGAAAAACGTTCGCGCGCGTGCGTGTGTATATGCGTATGTGTGGACAGCATAACTCATAAACGAAAAAGCTGTTAAATACAAAATTTGGCATTAATGTTCAGATTTACCACTCGTAAATAATAACATTCTTTCACCGTTTCAATTTTCTCCCCCTCATATACCATATTTTTTTACGTACCAATATTTTAGATTTGTTTGTGCTCACAAAATTCTGCGATTTCATTTATCGCTCTTTGCAAACCTGTTATTGATACTACCATAAAATCATCTGCATCTGTAACCGTGTTACTTTTCGCTTGTATTGCGTTTGCAGCGGGCTGCTACTTGCCTGCCCACATCCCTTTCATAGCAATAATAGTTCTACAATTTGGAAGTAGATGAACTAATTAATGCAACAATTTGACCTCATCTTACGAACGATCTTTGTCAGCATTTAAATATCGTAATAAAATAAAGCTGTCTTAAACATTAATTAACGATCCTTTTTTTATACGAAATGCAAAATTCAACATTATCTCTAGATATGTTCTGTTGGAGATGTATACTTTTCGAATAGGAAATCACCAAACATTAATTGTGGTTTTAAATACGAAAAAATGTGCAAATTTAAGGCATTTTTGATTCAATATTGCATGCTGGGTACAGCTTATACGACGCATGTAGCTAGAGTTCGAATTTGTTCCGGAAGAGTTGGTAGTTCAAAGAAAGTGCCAAGCATTCGGCACTAAATGTCCAAAATACTCAACGTTTTATTTGTACATATTTATTTTGTTAATCGTCGCTGTTTAGACATAACAAATCTAGTTATTTTTCACGATATTACATCGAATGTTGCAGTCGCCATTTACTATCTCAATACAAGTCTCAACTATTTAAATATTTGTTGCAACTATAGATGTACCAATTATTCAGCTAATGAAGATTAAATTTATGCGGTGTGCACTATGCAATATAATACGAATTCATTGTAACGAAATTAGCGAGAAAAAACAATTTAGGTTCCAGGCTTTTATCATGAGTATGTAATGTATAAGGCGGCGCCATAGGTGAGTGGTTAGACCGCTCGCCTCGCATCAAGGCAACCCAGGTTCGATCCCAAGCGGTGCCTGGGCAGGTTTTCTCCGGGTCCTCCGGTTTCCCCCGCCACTCATTCCACAAATTGCTCCATTATCACCTTTCCAATCATCAATTTCGCTTACATTTCATATCATCACCTCCTCATGTCGGTACGGGTCTACCCCTCGTAACAGGTTCTCCATTCTGTGGTTTCGTGTCTTTGGCTCCCCGACAGGCTTCTAACCCCTAGGCATTGGCTTGTAAGTCCTATGGGGGTATCATCCTCCAAATACAGAGAGGGTAAGCCGATTACGAAATGAAACGAAAAATGTAACGCATAAACATACGAGGCGTGTCCGGAAAATAAGAACCGGTTTGGAAAAAAAAATATTTGTTTTCAAAACACCACATATTTGTACATGAAACAGCATTCCTTGACCTATTCTTCAGCACAGCTGCCATCATTGTTAAGCATTTGTCATAGCGGAAAATGAACTTTTGTATGTTCTCTTCAAAAAAGCCGCCTCCAGTGAGGACAGCCACCGTTACACACCGTGTTTTGCGTCGTCATCGTCAAAATGCCTTCCTCTGAACTCACGCTTCAGATTCAAGAACAAGGTGCCCGCCTGGGTAGTGTGGTGGTATTGTGTCTGCCTCACTTTCAAAAGGTCGTGAGTTCGAATCTCGCTTAGGGTGAGTTTCCCGGATAAGGTTTTTTTCGGGGGTTTCCCTTTTCCTGAGAAGACGAATGTCGACTAACTTTGAGATCCACAGACCCCGAGATCATTTGAGCATCATTTTACCAATTTCATTCATCGTCCGATATGACCAATCAGGTTAAAGGCTGTTAAACTAAAAAAAAAAATAAAAAATGGTAGTCAGAAGGTGCAAGATTGGAGCTGTACAGCGGGAGCTGAACTGCTCCCAACCGAATTATTGAATACATTTTTTGTGACACCAGCAGCATGGGCGCGTGCGTTGTCATGAAGCAATAAAACGCTTTGGCTGAGCATCCACAGCTTTTGTTTTGCGCGCCGAAGATTCCTCAGTTTTACAGTATCGTATCGCATTAATTGTTGCATCTCTGGAAGGAACTCAACAAGCAGAATGCCCCGTCTGTTTCAGAACACATTGCACATGCTTTTTCGTGCTGACAGTGTTGTTTTGAATTTTTGTCTTTTGGGGGATCTTGTATACCTCCACTCCATCGACTGTTAATTTGATTCTGTGACAGAACAAAGCCGAGTTTCATAAGCGGTTACTATCGTGCTTAAGAATTCATCTCCCTCGTCACTGTATCGGGTAAGAAAATATGTCAAAGTACTATTCAATCACTTCGTTTTGTGGATACCAAGAAGAATCCTCGGAACCCAACGGGAACACAGTTTGCGGTAATTTAAGTGCTTGTGACAATCTCATGCAAAACAGTTTTTTTTTCTTCAAATTTGTGGAAAAGCATCCATAAGGCATTCTTATTTTAAACCGTCAGTTTTCACTTGTTCAACCAAACCATTAGTGACAGCAGAAGGCCGCCCACTCCGTGCTTTGTGATCGTCCATATTTTAATTGTCTAGCCACTTTCTCACCATTCCAAATGTAATTACATTTTCGACGTAAACTTCCATAAGTTAATGATGAATCTCAGCTGGCTTAACATTCCTTGCGTTCAAAAAACCGTGTTACAGAGCAATTTCAGAGCCAGCGGGGTCATACATTGTCTTAAACGTTTTGAACTTCCACTAACAACTGTAAGCACAGCACGATTAGGCTGTAATGGACAGAAAATGAACCAGAGAGAAGAGTGCGTATGCGTGGAACTGCTACACTAGCATTGCGATGGTGGTAGAACGAAATTGTACTTACTTCCCGAACACACTTCGTATATTAAAAATAACTCAATTTGTTATTAAGCCATATCTTTTCTGCAAAATCTTCGTTTACTTTGTGAGACAGAAGAAATTACAATCTATACAGTTGGTGATGATAGTGAAGTTGCGAAACATAGTAAGTTGGTCATTAAATATGATTAAAAACTGTTCTAATGAATGCTTCTTTGGAATGTCATTCGATATATTCAACGCGTACCGTATTTTAAAATTATTCTTTTGTTCAGTTCTGCAAAAGAAACAAATTTGACAAAATCATTTTGCCTATTCGGATCATTTTTATCTGTTGTTTGAAACTCGAGGAAGAATCTTTGCAAACTAAATGCTGTCAAAAATGTCTTGCAAAACAACGAAAACTATTTTATATCCCCTGTTCGGGAATCTTGAAGTAATGCTCTAACGTTAAATGCAAGTATTAAAGTACCTACTTTACTAATGTAGATAATCACAGAAGCTAAATTTTGCTGTAACAAAAGAGTTCAATGCAATGCAATGCAATGCAAGTTATTTTAATCTAACAATGGTTTAAAATTACTAAATCGAATTTAGCATTATTGTTAAATTATTTAACATTATTTGTTTTACGACGCGGAGCTGTTGCTTTTAAGCACACTTCAAAAACGATTGGTCTCGCCCGGGTTTGAACCCGCGACCTTGAGATCAGTAGGCCAGCGCGAAACCAACTGAGCTACCGACCAACTTAATCTAATTATGATTTAAAACTACTAAATCGAATTTAAATTTTAAGATTAGTATTTAGTGCCCGTGGCCATTTTCACCTGAAATCTGTGGGATAATGAAAATGAAGTTGATAACAAATAAACCCATCTTTGAGATATAACATTAAATAACTTTTATTAACATGCCGGTCCCATGCTGGCTAAAGTGCCTCGCTTTGGCGTTCCGTGAGTCCCGCTTGGGCATGGGCGTTTATGTTCTTGTAAATTTATGTATGTGTGTGTATGTATGTATGTATGCATGCATGCATGCATGCATGCATGTAATGTGATGTGATGTGATGTGACGTGACGTGACGTGACGTGACGTGACGTGACGTGACGTATACAACGAACAAAAATAATAGGAAAACAAACAGAAAGACGAAAAGAAAATAGATAAAAAAAGTATAGTACATTGTACTATAAGAAATTATATAATTATAGTAATAACAGCTATTCGTAAAAGACATTTATTTTCCTAAGGCGGAGAAAACGGTTCTGTGTGCGCTGGAGTTTGATAGTTTGCGACGGTTACGAACCATTGCCTATTTTTATGGTTCTGAGGCGTTTGGACGCCCTCTCGTCGCTAAACAGCCTTTGGATACGCGTAGGTCACTTGATTTACTGCTTTGAAATTTGCCAACAAGACGTGTATTAGCCCGCCTCTGTAGTGGAGGTAGCGCGTCTGCTTCACATTCAAAACATCCGATTTCAAATCTGGCTTAGGGCGAGTTACCCGAATAAGACTCTTTTTCGGAGTCTTCCCTTATCTTGAGAAGGCCAATGTCGAGTAGCTTTAAGATACATAAACTCTGAGATCATTTGAGCATAATTTCACCAATTTCATTCAATCAAGTTAAAGAAGTGTACACAGCATTAGTTTGAAATACTGGAAAAAGAAATATTTTTAATCTAATATATCTATGCTGGTATAAAGACAGAAAGTTTATGTTTGTGAAGGGAGGAGTAACCTCAGAACTCACCCAATGGCTTTTGAAAATTATTTCACCATTGAAGAGCAATGTTCTTAAACTGAACACAAGTTATAAAATAGTTGCAAAAAGATTAAAACTGGAACTGGGAATATTTAATTGTGAGTTGTCTTTTTTTCTCCCCATCCTCATGTTACTCAGTTTTAGTCTTCATTCGGAGGACATTTTAGAACGTCTTTGCGAACATGGTAGATTTTAAAGACTTTTAGTTCAAAGGGGTAAATGGGAAGCTCAAAATACTTCGAAATTAAGACTTTTAGTTCAAAGGGGTAAATGGGGAGTTCAAAACACTTCAAAATTGTGGTATTGGAAGAGGAACTTATATATTGTATTTCAAGCAAAATGGCTCCTCAATAACGTGCAAGGCTCGCATTTGAGAGGTTCTGATTCCTGGAGACGACTACTCTGAACCTATGTTTTTCGTGGTTTCCCGGTTAGCAGAATAATGATTGGTTTCACTTCTACCACGAATTTCCCATCGTTTCTCTTCCTCTTTCGTGGCTCATGTAGATGTAGGGAGTTTGCAGTATCGATCGGTGTCGGACAGATGGCGCACTAAGAAATATCTTCTCGGAACTGCCGGATGGCAGCCTTCTCTGGGTCACCTTAAGTGGGTGGAGTTGCTACCGGATCCGCCAAAGGGAAGCCTTCTCTGAGCGAGTGATCGAATCATCTAGCTTAGAATGGTTCGGGACCTCTGTGTGTATCTGTTGGCTGGCCCACCTGCGACCCTATTAAGGTTCCTTTAACTCATCTGCTCCTCCTGGGGGTGGTAAAAAGACATATATGTCTTCCTTCGCTTTCACTGTTTTTTTTTCTCGTTTATTGTTATGGTTGATTGGCCATTTAAATGCAGAGTGCATAAAATAATTACTTATAAAATAAAAACAATACAATAAAAGAATTTAAAAAATATAACTATATTACTTGTTAACGAAACTGACAATAAATATTTCAGCACCGCTGGTGTGCTAGAATTCCGCCCGCAGGAGTTCTTTTACATGCTAGTAAATCCATTGACATAAAGCTGTCCCTTTTGAGATTAGCCGATCCCGGTGGCCGCGCTCGCTAAAGTGTCTCGCTTTGGCGCATCGTGGTGCACAGGATAGAGGGTTCGAGTCCCGCCTTGGGCATGGGTGTTTCTGTGTTTTTAAATGTGTCTATGTTTGTGTATGTATATGTCAAAGGTAACCGTTAAGAGTAATAGGGTATACTAAGGAAATATAGGAAACTGGGAACCATGGAGAGAAAAAAAGGAAGTCCTGTCAAGCCTCCGGAACTGTATTAAAAAAAAAAAAAAAAAAAAAAAAAAAAACATGGGTCTGGGCCGAATTTAAGCCCGCAACCTAAGGATCAGAAAGCCAGTGTAATACTTATAAGATTAGTGCCTTTAATACTCATGCACATTTATGAACGGAGTACAATTTTGTTGTAATACTGAACTCATACTTAAATATTTTCCAACCTGAAAATGTTTCATGTTTGAGGCGCCATTACTATGAGAAACCACAACCACATCCCGTTTTAAATCTCATTTCCTTATCGTGATTGACTTTTAACATAGCAGAAATGAGATGTATTCATCATTTAACAAAATAGATATGACTTCACACGTACGTTTTGCAACAAAAGAACGAGCTTTTCTCATCGAGCTGCTAAAATGAAGACTTTACAATGTAAATATGCAGTAGGAAGAATTTTTTTTTTTTTTTTTTTTTTTTTAACCTTTCTATGGATATTTTCGTGAAAATACACGTTCTGAGGCCGATTGAGTCTCAAAAAGCAGTTTTACTTTCTAAATCATTTTCTTACGCTAGTAAGAAGCCATATTGTACTCCATCCAAGAATACCACATTATTATTTTACAGAAATGTATGGTTTGAAGCACCCTGAACGATAAAAATAGTCTGATGTGTTCCATTCACATGACTTTCTCTAGCTGTTCCGCAAACAAAGTTTTCTTATAAAACATTATTCTTTTATCTATATCATAATAAACATTAGCAGAATTGTCTTATCGCTTGCTCCTTTGTAAGCTCAAGAGAAATAAGGGAATGCACAGGATAAAGCGATAGTGAAATATTTTAAAGGCCATTTGCTTTTAATAATACAATTGAAATTCAATTTCTTAGCTTTCTAGGAGTAAACAAACGAGAGACGAAAATCAATACTTTCAGTTTGAGAAACGTTTAAGTACTTTAAAATTGAAACAAATAACTCGGAATATCTCGAAAATAGTTATCTCCACGATAAATATGTATATGGCATAAATTGATGTTCTAACAACGTCTACATTTTTATGTAGTAATTTTTATTCTATCTCTTACAGCTTACCAGTTATGCAAAATTCAACATTAATTTTTTTTAATTACTTAAACATATGGTATTTAAACCAAATTCTTTAGAGCTATTTTGAGAAAATCAAAATTTTCGAACAATTTTGCTTTAAATATTCGTGTCGCATCCTTGGATGACAGTGACCTTAAATAACAAGTTTGGTATTTAACAGACTTTTCGTTTTGGAGCTATGATACCCACAGACGCACTCACACACAAAGACATGTTTTTAATTTTTTTTTTTATTCAGTGGTCTGAAAGCATTTATTTCCGGTGAAATCTTGGTATCGAATTTTTGGGTGGAATGCAATACACGTACCTTCTCTATCCACTATGTACATTGTATATACGTGCTAGATAAATTAATAAATAAAGCATATTTAAAAAAAACTTATATTTTGGAGTCTACAGCAAAACGCAGAAATGAAACATTAGATAAATGCCACATTAAGTTGGAGTTCAGCAACTGCATTTTATACAGAACATTTTTTATCAAAAATTTCTCGAACACCTTTTATTAAAATATCATATTTTAATACTTTTTCATGACTGAATACTGTATATCTTGAATTTTCTGCGTATGGTCTGTATTTTATTCTAAATGAATCTTGTGTAATTTTGTGTAACAAAACCATAAGAGATAGAAAAAACATACTACATTTACATCGCATTAAGACATAAAACTAATGTAAAAATGTTTTGTGTCATTTCTACCGAAATAAGAAACACATTTGAAAGTCATGAAATAGCCCAAAGTATGTAATAATAATAATAATAATAATAATAATAATAATAATAATAATTGATGTGTAGTGACCAGCATTTCTCGATCGGCAAGCCTATCGCAGCTCAGCACGATGCGAAAATGAGAAGGAAAATGATAACCAAACTCATTACAATTATCCATTTTCAATGTCAACATAACAATTCCTGCCTCCGTAGTGTGGGGTAGCATGTCTGCCTCAAATTCGAGGGGTTCGAAACTCACTCAGTGTAAGTTACCCAGGTAAAGTATTTTTAAGAGGTTTTCCCTTATCCTGTTACATGAGTGACAGTCTGCATGACATCGGTTTAGAACCGAGATTCGAATTCGCGACCTCTTGAATATGAGACATAAACCACACAGTAGTGACCTGTCAAATCAAGTGTGGCAGGCGCCCCAGGGATTTTCGTGGGGTTTTATATTAGACCGGTACCTATTTTATAAACCGGACCTCCTTGCTCCCGCAAGAACGAAAGTTGATACGACACTTACGAGCGTCAACCACATAGAGGGATGACTGCCGAATACCTCGGTGGGGGCGACAGTTACAAGCTTCTGCCCACTAAGCTCTCCAGGTTTACTTACGACCGGAGGACATTAAGGTCATCTCAGTCTCAGAACTCATTGCTCAGACGTACCCAATCATCAATGGGTTTCGGGAACCATTACCTCGCCGAGTAAAACTCAATGTGTCAGCTCCTTTACGTGAAGGGCTCAGATGTTCGACCCGACGTACTTCTAGTGGCGTCAGAATTACCACGGGTGCTTCGGGGTCCGCAGCGCTCGCACCGCAGTAGCTGAAGAGCAAAGAACTAGATAAAAAAATCAAACAGGTCCGTACCTAGGTTTTAATGTTTAAAAAAAAAATAAAGGAGCTTGGAACCTCACCCTTATGGGGGAATATAGGCAGGCACATTACCCACACACTACCGAGGTGGGCTATCCTCCAGCTTAACTCTAACCTAACATAACGTAACCTCACCCTTCGTTATCCGCCATCTTTTAGAGGCCCCATGAAATGGTATATAGAATGAAGTAACACTATATATTGGCGTTTCATGACCTGCCTAGGATGTTCGCGAAATGACTGATTTCAGCAAGAGTCTACAACAAATTTAGATTGGATCTGATGGTGCCAGCAAGCAATACGCAATGGGGTAGTGGCATAACTTGGCGGGTCGTGAGGCAGTAGACGCAGGTTGTATGTATAACTCGAGAGTGCGAGAGGATAGAAAGTTTCACTAGTCTCAATCAATATGAAACTGCATAAAATATGTTTTAATCACAATTATTGGAGCAATTTAAAATATTAAAAAACATATTTTTACGTAAAAAGTATAGATAGGGTTAGAAAATTTCTAATAAAACTTTGTTTTACAACCCAAAATGTATGGTGTACACACACACACGCATACACGAAATTTGTGCTAAAAATAAGAGCATTAAAATATGTATTTCCTGCGATACCTCTCTATGAATATTTTCTCTTTTTTGGTCAGTGTTTAACACACGCTTTTACCACTTGTGGTACTTCAGGCGATGACTCTGATGACGCATGGAATGAGCATGGAGCACCGGTGGAATGCAATGGTGGGAGAAACCCGGAGGTTTCTCTTTCTGTCATAGGTAAACATAGATAAAACGAAAATGTTATTTTCAGCCAGAAGCGTCATTTAGAGAGGTCAGAGTAGACCAAATGACCCTAAGTTACGAAAAATAAGTACACTTCTGATAATTATTGCGCTGATAAGAGAAGAAATCTGATGTGTTACACTCACATGACTTTCTCTAGCTGTTCTACAAACTTCTCACATAACATTATTCTTCTTTCTGCACCTTGCTAATCGAGGTACTCAGTAGCACAATGTTCTTATTACTTAGTTCCTTATAAGTAGAAATAAAATAGGGGAATACACTAGGCTAAACCCATAGTCAAATGTTTTAAAAGCTGTCGTTATGTGATTGTCATTACAAATCGCTTCTTTTCTTGGCCAGGAGTAGAACAAAAGAAAAACGGATACTCCTGTCTGAGAAAAGTATAAGTACTTCACAACTGAAACTAATAACAATGAATACCACGAAAATGATAAGCTCCACGAAAAAAAAAAAAAAAAATGTATATGACATAACTTGTGTGTTTAACAAGACCTACATTTTTTGTATCGTAAGTTTTTGTGTATCTCTTACGGTTTACTAGTTATGCCAAATTAAGCAAAATTCATCCAGAATAAACAGCTTTGACCTAGTGTATTCCATTATTTCTCTACTACTTATAAGGAATTAAGTAGCAATACTATTTCTGTTAATATTTATATTGATTAGCATGAATTAGATAGAAGAATAAGGTTTTGTAAGTATAGTTTGTTACGTTATAACTAGATAAAGTCATGTAAATGGAACACATCAGATGCTTTGTCTTTCCGAACAGTTGGTAACGAGGAAAAGAGTAAGGGAACATTATAGTAAAATAGCAACAGCCAAATGTTGCCGCTAAATTCCTGCCACTATATAGTTAGTAGAGTGATTAAAGAAGGGGCAGGGATTCCCATTGGTGAAACGAACTGAACAGTATAGAACTCCACAGAGAGAAGTTTCTGACAGAATAACTGCGATCTGGATTTGCAAAAAACCCTCTCTCTGAAGATATTAGAATAACTTCGAGGCGTTTACACTCAGTCGATGTATGCCGTGAGTAAAGGTACTTGCATAGGGCAAAGAGAGGGAGGAAGTTCACACTTCGATATGAAAACCCTCACGAGCTTAGAATATCAAGTTTTATATTTTGCCAGTCACTAATTATTCCATTAGAGCGACTGAAATCCCAGAAAATTAAATAACGTGAACTTAAATACGGCCATTTCAACAACGTTGAATATTTTAAAACGTGAGCCACCAGGGTTAATTAGTAAGGAAATAACAAAGCACATGTGAATTTCCGAGACATACCTACTGCATACAGGGAATCCCATCATGCAAAGGAACATTGTTTAATTGCCGTAAACAAGTTTGGGCAAATTGGATAAGAGGTTAAATGGCACACACAGTGACAGACTATTCATTTGGCTTAGTGTGTCGTCAACCTTGAAGCACGCCCTGGATATTTACAAAAAGACACTTAGGAAGTAGGATAATAGCTAAAACTGACATGGAACAATTTTCGGAGATGCATTTTCAACAACTTCTCTGCGAATTATAACTGTTTAGTAGTAACTTAGTACCTAAGGTTTATTATGTTTAAAACAAATGTTTTATTCATTATTATTATTATTATTATTATTATTATGCACGAAGACAGGCTCATGACTTGATAAATGTTGTACTATGTAAAGGGACACAGGAAAGAAAGTTTCGCTCCAATGAAAAATCTCTTCGTCGGAAAAATCTCTTCGAACCTCGTAATCTTTCCATAATAACTTGAAGTGATGACCGGGATCACCCATTTAGCACGTAGGGAACACAAAACTAATGAAACGTGCTTAACACTTTTGATATTTTATATGCACTAGTGATTATAATATCAAAATGAAAGCAGAAATAAATACCCAAAATATCCTCAAACCAGAAGCAGTCAAAGGAGTGATTAAAACAGGAAGTGCTTCAAAATCAACTAATCACAAAGCTGTGCATCATCACCTTAAGCTGTCGCATACTACGAATATAAGCTGTAATTGTTTCATGCACTAAAAACCGAGTAGAAACTGAAGAGAAGACATGGTGAAATATGGTTGGAGAACTTCGTGTGACATTTGTAGTATTGCGTTAGTGTTTTCACCCACACGTGATGAGGCACATTATGTATAATCTTCTTTTTAATTCTCCTTAATATACTGCGACGAAATTTTTCCCATAGTAATACTTTAATTTTATCTAAGTGTGAGCATAGGACGTTAAATTTACGGTATAGCCCTTAGAGTAGGGATTACTTGCACCACATCGTCCGTTTCCATTAGATTAAATGCATTTCAAGTATGAAATCCCGATACCTTTGAACTACTTGAGTATTGATTCACACCGCGACAATAGTACACATATTGCACAGGGAGAGAGGGAGAGAGAGAGAGAGAGAGAGAGAGAGAGAGAGAGTAATAGTTGTAGTATTGACAAAAGCGAAACGAGGGATTCTCCTAATACTTTCAGTTCTATGTGGAGCCAGGTTGTAAGAGAATGTGTGTGTTTTGTTCTATCTAAAACTCCTGTGCTGTATTGGAATTCTCATAGCCTGTTAATCTTCCTTTAGTTTCTTTCATATGACATGCAACTTCTGCTTAGGGAACATAAAATAGTACATAAGGCTTATGATTGCTTACCTGAATGTCCAAAATATGTCGAAACACATCACATTCAGCCAGAAGAAACTTGCGAGGAACGCGAAAAAGATTATGAAAGCTGAAACAGAGTGAAATTTAATTAAACATTGTTTCAGGCAACAAAATCAACACCACTCCATAGCAATTATTACTATTATTATTACTATCATTATAATCGTAATTCTGATCAGTCGAAGATATTTGCTGAGATACATTTAATAATACCAGTCGATCCTTCTTCTATATTATTAATGTATGCAATCTGTCTAACGGTAGATGTCCCTTAAGACAATAGCTTTTGTTGCTCCTTACATTCATTTACGTGTTATGTAGTCGAAGCCTTTAGTGAAGAACGTGCTTAAGGGATTACGAAGAACTTTGGGATTCTGTCCATCTCAAAAACACAATTTGTTCTACAAGAAAAAGAACCTGGCCAATTTTATAATATTTTAAAGCATAGGGCTCTTTGCTCCCATCCCCGAAAAACCATGATAAGTGAAACTTCTCTCACATAGATCCATTGTAAAAATCAGAATAACTAATTAAGAGACACGACTCTATACAGATGTGCATTCAAGCAACAAAGATAGATAAAATTAATACATGAATTGCCCCTCTAGTATTTGATACATCCTACATGCTAGCTTGTGCCATCTTCATAGCAAACTTAAAAGTCACTAATAGGAATTCAAGTAGTCTTAAAAGTCAATAATATACAAGCAATGTTATGAAATGAAAATGAACATTAAAGTCGTTTAAAAGACACTAGTATTTTATGTACCAAATAGCTGAGTGGTAAAATTGCCATTTATTCAATATTAAGAAGTAGCAGGATGTTTTTGAATCCTACCTAGGAAGTAGTTTGAAATTCCCTTTTTATTTATTAACTTGAACTTAAGGTTGAAAATTTCGTTATAAAATAGTCTATGTTTTGGTAGTGTTTAACGCCCGTTTTTACTACTTGTGGCACCGCAGACCATGACACTGATGTTACATGGAATTAGATGGAGTTCCGGTGCAATACGATGGCGGGGGAAACCGGAGAAAACCCGCCCCTACGCCGCTTTAGCCACCGCATATCTCACATGCGGTCGCTTGGGATCGAACCGGGCCGTCTAAAAATAGTCTATGAAAGTTACAATAAACCACCGAGTATAAAAACAAATACAATCAATGTATGAGGATTCTCTGGCTGCACTTGAGAAAGAGTTAATACTAAGTAAATAACCATATTACCTTTCTTATTACAACGATATTCTTAAGGCACCAAATAAAGTACTTTACATGTACCAAGTGGGCCAACAGTGCCATATTTCGCGTGTGCAGATAACCATTTGTGTTTTATAAGAGTTGCAAAACTTAACGGGGTAATTCTAAGTAAACGCTGGTTAGTGGCGGCGTTAGCGTGAGCGTCTTTCGTTCTTCATTTTCGCGTATCAGCGAAAACGGAGCTCTTGTGAGCAAGCTCACAGACTGTAACATAGTTATTGATAATATACAAGAACATTAGTACAGATGGAAAACCTTGTTAACACGTTTTCCACTCCATCTACAGAGCTTTTATTTTTGAAAAAACAGAGTCAATGTTTTTAGATTGAAAAGTAATTGAAATGCCTTCATTTGACCTATCAGTACCCGCCAATAGCTAGTTTTGTAGTTGTGTGCATGCTGTTCTTATTTAACATTTAGACTACATACACTGTAGGGTTAAGTAACATTAAGCCACCCTGAAATGAAATAAAATAAAAAAGCACGGATCACGTTCATTATAATGATATATTTATTTGGCAAAGGGAAGATATTTACCGTAGGATAAGTACAATTTTTCGGTTGACACAGAAAACTTAGATAGTAAGCACACCTAGTGTGTACTTAATATTGACCAATATCGGTTTTCTTCCCTATTTAAATTTCTTCAGCAACTATTATATTTGTTTAAAATTATACTAAAATATTATAGTAACAATAATCTACACTTTTTTTCTTCTGTGTGACTAAACCAACTAAATTTAAATGTATCACTATTTTGAATCTGAATTAAAGGACAGCACAAGTATTTCCCCCCTTTTTATTTTATTGTAATTTTTTCAATATAGTTTTTAATTTATTATTAGTAGGTATTCTAATTGTTGTTGTTGTGGGGGACGTCAACCTATGTGACATAAGAATGTTAGTAGTAGCTTCAAATTGGGCGATGAAATGGCAAATGAATCAGGACTTCAACTTCCAACTTTCCGGTCTCAGGAAACCAAACCAGTCTTTGTCACATTTCCGATGCTCTTTTTCAGGATCCGGTGTAACGTTCCCTCACCTACTAAATCACACAGTTTTGGAGGTATCTATTCTGGAAACGAAACTCCAGACGGCAGAGATTCTCCAGACACGGCTGAGCCTCCGCCTGGCATAATTTTGTATGTAACTCCTGAGCACCATCCAGATGCCCGGAACCTCTCGACAAGATGCAATGCGATGCTCCAGCGTATCGCAATTTCTGAACAGCTTGCACATTTTTAAGATTGTACTCGCCCATTTCGCCAGAGATTTTCTGCCATCGGTTTGGTCTCGTTTCATATTACATATGCTGTCGCCTGCCAATCAGATGAAATAGTTATAGAATATATTTTGCCAGATAATTGCCCATTTCTGACCATGTTACAAATAAATTGTGCTTTTAAATATTTTGATTTTAACTTATTCAGAGGTTAATTTTCTCATTCCCACTGTTGATGGCATTGATTCCGTACAAATAGAATGTTCATTCACTTAAAAGGTGTGTCGTGATCTGATAATTGACGCAATGCTAGATAATACAGTAAGAAAGTATTGGGGACATAGCATATAAGAGGTTATTTAAAATAAAGATGGCTGATGCTGCATTACAGGGCGGACAACGTTATAACTTGAATCACTAAAATATATAACCAGGGAAATCACCAGGAAACTTATTTACAATAGAAGCACTATTTAAATCTTCTGCTAGTGCTATGAGCCAGGGCATTATTATATTACGAGTAATATTGAAAACAGAAATTACAATGAGTTTGTTCATCACTTTCCTTCTCCGCCATAATCAACCTGGCTGCACCTTAAATGTTAAATTAAGTACTGAGTCCGTTAGGGACACAGTTTATGCGTTTGTGTTATAAAATGTTGCTAATCTCTGTCCTATAATTGTATGAAGAACAACGGTTACTTTTTAAAATAATTGCTGTGTATTTTTATGCAGATCTTCCTATAAAAATAAAACCCCATACAAACAGAAACAGTTACACCAAAAATCTGATGTGTTCCATTCACATGACCTTCTCTACATCACTGTAACAAATTATTGTTAAAAAGCACATTTTTCTATGTACTTTATGATAATCGAGATAAACATTAGCCGGAATTGTCTTAATTACTTGCTTCCTTGTAAGTAGAAGGAAAACAAAGGAATGCACTAGGTTAAAACGATAGTCAAATCTTTTAAAAACCGGTTGTCTTGTGGATGATACCCGTTTCTATGCAGGGGCAGGTGTTTACAACTTTCTGTGAGAAAAAATAAATATTTTAAATCTGAAACAAATAACAAGGAATATTTCATAAATGGTCAATTCAGCGACAAAAACATATATGACACACATTGTGTGTTTTAACGTGATCTACATTTTTTGAGCAGTAAGGTTTTGTCTAGCTCTTATGGTTTACCAGTTACCCAAAATGCATTCAGAATAAAGAGATCTTTAGGGAATATTCCCAGAAAATTTATATATATATATATATATATATATATATATATGTCATATAAATATCTTTAATATACTGCATTTTAAACAAAATCAATAAAGCCATTTTTGAGAAAATCAAACTTTTTAAATTGTTTTCCATATAAAGGGTAGTTTGGGAAGGGGGGATTTTTCTGAAAATCTTCGTGTCGCATCCCTGGAAGATACTAAACTTAAATGCCAAGTTTGATATTTTGCCAACTTTTCGTTTTTGACTTATCGTGATCACAGACCCACGGACCTTTTTCTGAAAATACTTTTTTTGGATACAGGGGATCTTAAAATATCTATTTCCGGTGAAATCTCGGTATCGAATTTTTGGGTGGAGTGCAATACCTTCTCAACACACTATATACATAGTATGTGTAGAGAAAGTAAAAATTGTAAAAACATTCTACTTAATTCCTTCTTCTTATTTTTCTTCTTCGTCTTATTCTTCTCCTTATGTTTTCAGGGATTAAACATTGTTGGTCGGTTCCAGCCCCAATTTTATTATTATAGCTGCTCTGTCCATATCTTCCTCGGACGTTCCTAGTATCTTTTTCCGCTTCTCGATCGATAATTCAACATTTTCCAAGCCATCCTATTGGTATCTATTCTGAAGACTTGGTCACACTTCTTCTATTCCTCTGTTCTATTCTGGATTCTTCTATTTTATTTCTGAGACTAAATATTTGTGATCGTTACGAATATTTTCACTTCGTTTTAATCCATTCAAGTATATCAAGGTACAAATCGTAGATATTTCATTTCTGCAGCTTCTATTTTTACTTTCTCTATGCGTACAATGTATATAGTGTATAGAGAAGGTATTGTATTGCACCCAAAAAATCGATACCGAGATTTCACCGGATATACCTGTTTTGGGTCCCCCTGAATCCAAAAAAAGCATTTTTGGAAAAAGGTCCGTGTGTGGTGTGTGCGTGTGTGTATGTGTGTGTATGTGAACAGCATAGCTCAAAAACGAAAAGACCGTTGATTACCAAACTTGCTATTTAAGTTTGGTATCTTCCAAGGATGCGACACGAAGATTTTCAAGAAAATTTCCCCACCCCCAACTACCCTTTACATGGAGCTTTTTTCAAAAATGTTGATTTTCTTAAAAATGGCTCTAAAGATGTTGATTAAAATATCGTATTTAATTATGTATGTATGTATTTAAATAAAATGTATATCTTGAATCCTCTGAAGACTTCTTTATTCTGGATCAATTTTACGGAATTTTGCGTAACTGCTAAACCGTAAGAGATGGAAGAGGACTTACCACACAAAAACTGTAGAGCACGTCAAAACACACAATTTATGTTATATACATTTTTTTTTCGTAGAGTTGATCGTTTTTACATGTTCCTTGTTTTTGGTTTCAGCTTTAAAAAAACTTATACTTTTCTCATACAGGAATTTGTCAACTCCTTTCCATACATACAAACAAAGGAACTTCAGTCACATAGCAACCAGCTTTTGACTATGACTTTAACCTATGGTACTCCCTTATATCGCTTCTACTTACTAGGAAGCAAGTAATAAGACTAATTCTGCTACCTTTTTCTCGATTAGCATGAAGTGAATAGAAGCATAAGCTTTTTAACAATAATTTGTTGCAGAGATGTAGAGAAAGTCATGTGAATCGAACACATCAGATATTTACTTTCTCTACACGTACTATGTACATAGTGTAAAGAGAACGTATTGCAATGCAACCAAAAATTGGATACCAAGATTTCTCCGCCAATATATGTTTTGAGACCCCCTGAAGCCGAAAAAAAGGCATTTTTAGAAAAATGTCCGTGTATGTGTCTCTCTGTCTGTGTATATATGTATGTGTGTGTGTGTGTGTGTGCAGCATAGCTCAAAAATGAAAGGACCTTTAAAAACCAAACTTAGTATTTTTGTTTGGTATCTTCCAAGGATGCGAACGAAGATTTTCAAGAAAAAAAATTCGTATTTTGAGATTTTGTTGGTGTATAATAGGTATTTTATCTATCATAGATTAACCGTTAGAGCAAATTATAGGTGCAAACTAAATACACTTCATACTTTAGTGTTTAATCTTTTCAAAGTCCTTATACAGGTAGAAAATATAGACAGAAATGTTCATTTCCAGCTCCCGAATCCTTCTGAACCCAAATCAGCAATTGGATTTTACTGTATTATTCTGTGGCGCTTGAAATGTCTCATATATCTTTAACATCATTAGTCCTTAATGGAGTGTCAACTATTTAATCAGATCACTTCATTTCTGAAATGTGCTGTAAAATTCTAAGAAAGTACAATTTTCTTTCATTAAACTTGAGGAGTGTACTTTATCAACAATAATAAATAAATTATATACTGAATTTTACCTATTGAACTCCCCTCTCCTATGGCTCAGATTTTAATAGTGTTTAACCCATCTTTTCCTGAAATTAAAGGCTACTTAGGAAATGAAAAATTTCAAGCACAGTTTAGAGTACCTTCCCAGCATTTGCCAAGTATGAGAACTGAGAAAAACCCTTTAAAAAATAAAAATATCGGGAGGACGGTATGGTGATGTTTGAATCGTGGCCTCACCGATAACAGTCCTGCCTTAACGACCCCATATCATTTACGGCATAAATGTAATATTCCTCTTGCTCGAATAGTCATATCTTTCTGAAGTTTACATAAATAGGTAAATATTCTTCAGCAAATATTTGTTTAATTTTAGTAGCACGGCATAATATTCTCTAATATTTTATGCTCCTCTGTATATTTTATCTTCATACAATATAGGATTTCTAAACAAATATTATGTTTTTATATCGGACCTACAGAACAACAACTGAACAGCAACATGCATGTCCGTTGACCATGTACACTTGTGTGCATTCAAGTTGTCCATTCCCCTGGATCTTAATAGTGTTATTTGTCCACTTGTAACGTTTACAACTTTAGACAACCAATTATTCACTGGCTTGAAAAACAATTCTAAATCATAAAAACGAACCAATGAACGAAGTTATATTCGATATGAAATGTAGAGGTGGCTCAGATATCGCCTCTATGAAAGTGTTTCATTATGATTGCTGTACACAGAAAAGCTCAATACATTACATCATAATTTGGGGTTATAGAGTAAGGAGGGGGGCAGAACTTTTTGCATGTTTTTCTTTTTAAAATTGGGTGACAGCTGTAGTATGTATGAGAGTTTTAATCAGCGACATTATTTGTAAGTTGTTATTGTATTATATTTTATTTTTGCATCAAAACTCGTTGAATCATTGTCATGACGATACTTCCTAGTGACAACAAGCATACCTAGCTTGTAATGTTGCCTTAGATAGCTCGGCCACATTTTGTGGAGGCAAAGCACCTTACCAATCCAATGGTTAATATAATACGCAAGGAACAGAGATGGTCCAGCTGGCAGGGATCGGGTGTAGATTTCACTACAAACTAAAAGAGCAGTATAAACTGGCGTAAGCCAGGTTGGTGTCTATCTTTAATTTTATTAAACATCTTAGTACGAGAGGACCAGGTATTTAAAATAAAAAATTGATAATAAATGTTATTAATTTGACTGATTTGGCAGAAGTAAGTGTGACAGATTTAGAATCTGTGTTCCATTGTGGGCCACCTTTTATGCATGTCAGTAGGTTCACATAGAAAAATCAGGTAATTTATATTATTATGTAATAGTGAGTGACAACTGTCTTTAAAGTAAATAATTCTCGCCTTTCATGCACAAGATCTTTAGAAACGTGTTTGTTATGCAGAAAATTAAGTACAGCTGCTGTTGACGTTACTCCGGACTAATTGTGTTTAATAACTTCATCATAAATTGTTGTTTTACACAATTACTTTACTATCTCAATTTTGGATCGCGCTGCTGGGTTTACCATCTGCGGAATGAACCTAAGTTTGAGCGCGTCTATGTTGCTGCCCTTCCATAGCCCAGTCAGCATCGTGATGCATTTAAGAAGATATGATATGAAGCGTTCTTAGTTGTCTGGGAGAAGTAGGATACTGACCACATCATCTCCCCGTAACAATTGGATGATTGTCCACCTGTGTCTTGAGTATGTGGGCATAACTGCAGCCGGATGAAACGCAATAGATTTTTAGCTATCGCACAGAACAAATAAATAGAAATGGAGTTTTATTTATGGACTCTTCTTTAACTACAGTGATTCTCAGCGTCGGATTAATTTTGCTCAGAGGTATCCCTATCAGGCTTTGAGGTTCTTTTACGTACCGTAAATATACGACACGGGACCAACGGCTTTACTTCCCTTCCGAAGGAAGCCATGCTAAGGATTTTTACGCCCGAAAATAATCCATCGTCCTCCGCACAGAGCAAGGACGAGGAAGTTAGAGAAAACGCAGGATGGAGTGAAAAAGCGAAAATGTGAGAGGGAGTAAGAGGAAAATAGGAATAAGTAGGATAAAGAGAGAAAGATAGTTGTGACGAGAGAGACAGGAGGAACAGTGACAAAAAAGAGTAAGAGACACTGAGAAAAGAGAAGGTAGGGACACAGAGTAGAACATTGCAACAGAGCTGTAGATTCTGAAATAAACTTATGTCCAGTACGGTTTGTTGGGAAATATTAGTTAAGGATCAAATTGGTTAGACCATTTTTCATATTTTACAAGTGTAAGAGCTTAGCCCGCTTCGGTAGTGTGGGGGTAGCGTGTCTGTCTCACATTCACGAGTTCGTGCCCCGCTTATGGTAAGTTACCCGGGTAAGGTATTTTTCGGGTTTTCCCCCTTATACTGAGAAGACGAACGTCCAGTAACTTTAAGCCCCATGGACCCGGAGCTCATTTCATTCAACGTCCGATATGACCAATCAGGATAAGCAATACTAAGGTACAAAAAAATATGTAAAATATTTCGAGTCCAGCTTATAAGAATTCTCCTACTTCTGAAGCTGTACTACATTTTTAATGTACTTGTTTTTTCTAGAAGAGTTTATTTTTCTACGCAACGTCACTGATTAGATATAAACATCACCTCCGTCACGTCTATGGAAATTTCTTCACTACATACCAGGAATCCGGAGACTTATAAGTTGTAGGAAATCGCATGAAAAGCGATTGCGGCCTTGCATTCTTAAGGATGGTCAATGTCGTTTTCATTTCCTGTTTAATCTTGTAATGTTGATTTTATTTCACAGCCTAATTCATGTTTAAGTCGTCAATATCTATTTTGCTACGCTTTACAGACAAATCTGTTTGAAGGATACACCGAGCTGCATTAATGTGTTAGCTTATCGTTCTGTTTAAGAACACAGTCAACAGAAAAGTCGAGATTTTGGATTAAAATTGTGATTTTTTTGTTTGTATTATTAAAAAATATTTGTTTTTCTCTATTTAAAATGGTATAATATTTTTAGTTTCTCTACACGTACTACGTATACGAGTCGATGTCGAGATTTCACTGAAATCAACGTTTTATAGTCCAATGTATCCCCCAATTTTTTTTTTAGATAAAGATCCGCGAGCACGTGTGTGTATGTGTCCGTGTTTCTGTGAACACGATGCTCAAAAACGATAAGTTGGTAAAATACCAAACTTGGCCTTTAAGTTTAGTATCATCCAAGATTGCGACACGAGGCTTTTGAGGAAAATCCGCTCAACACAAACTACCCTTTACATGGAAACAATTTCGAAAATTAAGATTTTCTCAAAAACTAACCTTCATTATTAAAATCGAACTAACAATTATCATTAAAATAATTAAATATATTTACATGAGAAATAAAATATCTTCAGTTTTCTGGGAAAAGCCTCTGAAGATCCTGTTATTCTGGATGAATTTTGCTGAATTTTGTATAACTGGTAAACTGTAAGAGATAGACAAACACTCACCACACAAAACATGTAGATCTTGCTATAACGCATAATTCATGCCATATACATATTTTTCGTTGAGTTGACAATTTTTTAGATATTTCTTGTTATTAGTTTCACTTTTAAAATGCTTAAAACTTTTCACTTAAGGGAATTTGTCCTGGCAATGCAAAGAAATGGATTTTAACCACATGGCAACCAGCTTTTAAAAGATTTTACTATTGATTTAGCCTTATTACTTGCTTCCTTGTAAATAGAAGAGAAATAAGAAAGTACATTAGGCTAAAGCGACAGTCAACTATTTTGAAAACTGATTGCTATGCGATTCAAATTCGTTCTCTTTGCATGGCCAGAAGTTGACAAATTCCTGTATGAGGAAAGTTTAAGCATTTTAAAACTAAAGTAAATGCCAAAAAATTGCATATGACATAATGTGCGAGTTTTAATGAACTGTAATTTTTTTTTCTGTAGTAACTTTTTGTCTCTTACAGTTTACCAGTTATGCAAAACTTATTCAGAATGGAAAGAACTTTAGAGGCTATTCCCAGAAAATTATAGATACACATTTTATTTGTCATATAAATATCTCTAATTTCGGGTATTTTAATCAAAATCGTTCATGCCAGTTTTGAGAAAATAAAAAATTTCAAGAATTTTACCATGTAAAGGGTAGTTTGGAGTGGGGGAAGTTTCTTGAAAATATTAATGTCGCATACTTGGAAGATGCTGGACTTGAATATCAGATTTGGTATTTAAGAGACTTTTCGTTTTTGAGTTATGTCTACACATACACACATATTTGCGGACCTTTTTCTAAAAAGGCTTTATTTCGCTCTCAGGGGGCCTCAAAAGATATATTTCTGGTGAAATCTCGAAATCTAATTTTTGGGTGGTATACAATACCTTCTTTTGCTATTACATGTATCGTATGGACATACGTATCATAGAAAGTAAAAAGTTCCTTTGGATTTTGGTTTAATATACAGAAAAACTTTATTTGCATGTAATTAAGGACATTGTTTCCAAATATTATTAGGTATATGAAATATAAAAACTGTACCGCAAGGAGCATTTCATATCAAACAATTATATTCTCAATTCGAAAGTTAATAAAGACAAAACTACTGAAATGAGATGGCTGAAATGTTGTTTAGAGACTATCGTGAGCAAGATTAATGAATTAAAAAATGTGAAAGCTAGGGCTTTAAAATCTGATGTGTTCCATTCACATGACTTTCTCTATATCTCTGTAAATTATTGTTAATAAGCTTACCCTTTATTTATTTCATGCTAATCGAGAAAAATTAGCAGAAATAGTAGAAGCGAAATAAGGAAGTGCCATAGGTTAAAGTGAAAGCCAAAAGCTGGTTTCTATGTGACTGAGGTTCCTTTGTTTGTATGGACAGGAGTTGACAAATTCCTGTATGAGAAAAGTATAAGTTTTTCAAAGCTGAAACCAAGAAAAAGGAATATCTCCAACTCCAACGAAAAAAATGTATATAACATAAATTGTGTGGTTTAGCATGCTCTACATTTTTTGTGGGTTAAGTTTTTGCCCATCTCTTACGGTTTAGTAGTTATGAAAAATTCATTCAGAATAAAGTAGTCTTCAGAAGCTATTCCCAGAAAATTCAAAATATACATTTTATTTGTCAGGTAAATAACTTTAATATACGACATTTGAATCAAAATCATTAGAGCCATTTTTTAGAAAATCAACATTTTCAAAAAAAAATGTCCATGTAAAGGATAGTTTGGGGTGGGGGATTTTTTTCAAAATCTTCGTGATACTAAACTTAAATACCAAGTTTGGTATTTTAGCGACTTTTCGTTTTTGAGTTATCGTGTTCACAGACACACGGACACACACACGGACCTTTTTCTGAAAATACTTTTTTTGGATACAGGGGACCCTAAAACATATATTTCCGATGAAATCTCGGTATCGAATTTTTTGGTGGAGTGCAATACATTCTCTATTCACTATGTACATAGTGAGTATAGAGAAAGTAAAAATATGGCATTCAAGATTTTCACTTAACTATCCGCTTTAATATAATTCTATGGTCTTTGATAGAGTAGAGAAAGTAATGATCCTCATAGTAAACGTAAAATATTGAAATACTTAGGCATGAAATGAAAATAAGGCGAAACTAATCTTCTATTTCTAAAACACGCTTTCACGGAGGAAGTATTATTTTTAGCTGATACCAGTGATATAACTTCCTTAGATAAGCAGCATTTAGTAATGCAGTAAGGAAATTCACAAGCGGAAGTTCACTAGCTTGTAGAGCTCGTTATTGCGAATAACAGCAATTGTGATCTACCCACGAATCTAAGGCAAAATGAGTCATCCTATATGTTCAGTGAAATGACCGCGCTATTTGCAAGAAAAGCTCATGTTAACTCTTTGCAGGAGGCATAGGTGCTGGCTTGAGAGGGGGGAAGGTATTTTCTTCCCCATAATTTACAAATCCAGGAACCTTACCCCCAATAGTTGCGCTAAAGGAAATTTCAAGATAGATCTCTTATCAAACAAACAAAAAATGACGTGTTCTATTCTCATGACTTTCTCTATCTTTTCTGCAACAAGTTATTCTTACAACATCTTATTCTTTTGTCTTTTAAAACCGTCGCCATATGTTTGATATTAATTTTCGGTTTTCTTTTCATGTAAGTATATTTATTTTAAAATTGAAACCAATAACAGAATATCTCGGAAATCGTTAACTCTACAAACTCTACTGTGTCTTGTAACGAGATGCTTATGTAGTAACCTTTTGTGTATTTGTTACAGTTCGCCAGTTAAGCAAAAATAATTCAAAATGAAGAATGTTTAAGATGATATTCCCAGAAAGTTAAAGAATATTCATTTTAAATACCTTTAATATATAACATTTAATCAAAATCGTTGTTATTTATGAGAAAATAAACTTTTCGAAATTTTTACCTGGTTAGAAGCCCGAGAAGATTTTGAATTAATACGTCGCCAGGAAAGCTTCAGTTCTTATTTTTTTCGAAATTTGTCCATGTAAAGATTATTCTGTAGTGGGGGGTTCTTATGAACCTTTGTGTCGCATCCATGGAGGATATTTAACTTATTTTGTTCACAGACACACACACACACACACACACACACACACACACACACATACATACATACACGGGCCGTTTATAAATGTCTGATGTTTTCCAATCACCTAACTTACCCTATCTTCTCTGCAAACAAACTATTCTTACAAAAGATTATTTGTTTTATCTTTTTCATGCTAATTGAGATAAAGATTAGAACACATTGTCGCATTACTTTTTTTCTTGGAAGTATGAGAGAAATAAGGAAATACACTGGGCTAAGGAGGTGGTCAAATCTAAAGTTTGTCGTTATGTGAAACAATTGAAACTCGGTTCTCTTTGCACTGCCAGGAAATAAAATAAATGAGACATGAAACAAAAGATGGCTTCCCATTTGTAAAAAGTTTAAGTAGTTTAAAATTGAAATCAATAACAAGGATTATCTATTAACTCTGCGAAAAAGTGCATATGCACACAAAATGTGCGTTTTAATGAGATTTAATTTTTTGTGTGGGAATTTTTTTGTCTATCTCTTACACTTTAAGGGTTACGCGAAAGTCATCCAGAATGAAGAGGCTATTCCCAGAAAATTCAAGATATATCTACGTTTCGTTTGTCATAAAATATCTTAAATATATGCTATTTTAATTAAAAACGCTAGGTTCACTTTTCAGAAAATCAACATTTTCGAAATATGTTCTTATTACTTCCTTCACCACAAGTAGAAGAGAAATAAGAGAATTCACTAGGCTAAAGCGGTAGTCAAATCTTTTAAAAACTGGACACTACGTGATAAAATTGATATTCGGTTCCTTATGTATGGCCAGGAGTAAAGCAAAATATATATGAAATGAATGACTTTCATTTGAGGAGAGTATTTTAATACTGAAACCAATATCAAATAGTATTTTGGAAATAGTTAAATCTACAAAACGTTTATGTGAGATAAATAATGTGTTTTGTCGAGATCTACATTTTTGTGTAGAAAGTGTTGGCCTATTTCTTACGGTTTACCAGCTATACAAAAGTTATCCAGAATGTAGAGGTCTTTAGAGGCTATTCCTTTAAAATTCAAGATATATTTGCATTCAATTTTTCATGAAATTATCTGAAATGTATGCTATTTTAATGTAAATCGTTGGAGCCATTTTTGTGAAAATCAATAATTTATGAAAATGCTGCATGTAAAGGGTAATTGGGGTGGGGATTTTTCTAAAAATCTTCGTACCGTATTCTCGGAAGATATTGAAGATATCAAGTTTGTTATTTAGTGGCTTTTCGTTTTCGAGTAATGCTTCCACAGACACACACGCACCTTTTTCTAGAAATGTTTTTTAGGATCAGAGAGCCCTAAAATATATACTTTCAGTGAAATATCTGTGTTGAATTTTTGAGTGGAATACAATACCTTCTCTATCCGTTATGTGCATTGTATATACTCGCTAGAGAAAGTAAAAATACCAGAACCGTTGTAGTTAAAATATTGAATAAATAAGTAGTTCTGAACGCCCCTAATCCGACGGCAAGATTTGCTTTCTTTTCATGGAAACGAGCCCTTGACCCAAATTTGCGATGCAGAACTTCTGGTTCGTCCTTTGCCAAGTTAAAGTTGTTGCTGTCGCCTTAAATGTTCATGAAATGCAGTAAATCTACTATTTAATACACTACATATGATTCATATTGAAAAAATGAACATTTGCGCGTATTTATTGATCATTTGAAGGCTGTAGGCTATAAATAAATATATACCTATGGGCCAACGTGGTTATTAGAGTTGATTCCTTGGCTTTATAACGGCAACGTGCTATTAACATCTGCAGCACACTGTTTTTTGCTGCAGCAGGTAAGGTTGACTTGAACCAGTAATGGGTCAATAACCCCCCCCCCCCAATGAAATGTTACGATGGCCCCACCCAAATAAAAGAAATTGTTTTTTCTTGAAGTTTAATGTCCTTTAAATGGGAAAGGCGTTTTGACAAGAACGGAATGGATTTTTTCTAATGAAGTTGTAGGTATTAACATTGTCCATATTTTTCAGTGTAAATAAATTTCTTGAGGCAATGAATCAAGCAATATAATCTTCCTCTAATTTGCAAACCGATTTTATATCCCGTTCACCAGCACCACAACTCGAGCAACTGGAATAGCCGTGATTGTTAGAGCATCTATTCCAAGCCGAACGTCGCGAGTTCGAGTCCCAGCGACTACAGTCAAATGAGCCTGTGGTAAAGGATGGGGAGTGCACAAGTAAAATAGCCAGTGTGATTGCACGCTTGGATGCTGACAGGGTTATATTTGACTGCAGTTGCATGGATTTTGCACTTTATTATTTTAAAAAAAGACCACAGTTTTATTGCGAAATATTAACATGTTTACAATATAAAACGCTATAAATAGCGTAATGTTATTGTTGAAGTTTAGTGTAATACGAAATTGTGGGGAAAAAAAAAAAAACTCACAAAAATACTAATACCTTTGATTAATCGCCTTTGTTGCCAAATGGCAACACCGTGATTAATCCATGGACAGTGTCATACTGTCAAGTCATTTGTTCGAGATTTGAGAAAACTTATGGCAGTAAATCTTGAGAACGCGAACGAGTGGCTGAAAATCAATATTTTTAAATTCGCGTATGAGTTTTAAAGCCATCCAAGTCAAGTTTGATTGAAGAAAGGTAATCTATAAGGAACCAAGCTCAAACCTGGGAATAAACTCGTACCTCATGTTAATCTTATAAGGAAAGCATTCGTTTTAGCACTACAAGGAAGAGAGCGGCTGTTCCGTAAATACGGGGTGGGTTGCCGTTTATTGACCTTCGTACACACGGGTACAGCAACACAGTGTCGCTGTTGGACGGCAGACCTTAAGATGCGTTCATGGGGATTTCAACAAACAATGAGGTAACCCCATGCGCACGCGGCAAAACGTAAGGGAACCTTAAGTGTTTGATTTACTCATGGGCGTGGTGATATAAAGTCCAATCATTTAAAAAAGACATGTTATATCAAAGCCTAAAACGAACGTATGTGGGACCAGGAAGTACGAAACGGAAAGTTTAAAACTAAAGTGTAGCGAGATTTCTATTTTCTCGGTTTCGAACGGCATTTTATAATATTAATATATAACTATTTAATCCATTAGATAATTGCACGAAGATTTATCTAATTGTATGTATAGTCATAGTATTCCTTTTTATATTATTGCGTATTTCAGAATATAAATTAATTCTTAACTAAAGTGGCTAGTAATGCTTAATTAACGAGAGTCCCGTGACAACATGAAATGATACGAGGTAGATTCTAATAAACAGATTCATTGCTAAGGCTTTGGGAATTATGAATCCATATGGCAGAGATTTGGATTAAAAATAAATAATGTTACGCAAGTAGGCAACCCGAAGTTTTCTACCAGATTTATGAAATCAACTTCCGGTAAAGTCAAGAAAGAAGAAGAAAACGTTCTTTCTTAACTGTGACGAGAGTCTTTAGGTCTCTTGGATGTCTGCCACAGTCTTGAACAAAATCTTCGACCTCAGCAGCCTAGCATGTAATGCATGTTTTGCTTATTTGACGATACCTGTCGTAAAAATCTATTGCCTTACTCGGTCGAATAAGTTTAGTTAGCACAGTAAATGAAATCAGCCAATACTGTAAGTAAAACCACATTGTCACGGTATAGATTTGTCTCCATTACATAATGCTGTATCCTCAAAATATATAACGGTGGATTTATTCCAGATGCTGCATTTGTAGGCAACGAGAAGAAGTTGTTAAAGGATATGATTATTATATTCAGTGAAGAAGTATAATTCAGGAACCGCTTAGAAAACTCTAGAAAATATTGAAATACTTTACAGTACACACTCTATGAAACAGTTGCTTGTCGTACTGACCCACAAAAAATGTCTGATGTGTTCCATTCACATGACTTTCTCTACATTTCTGCAACAGATTATTGTTCAAAAGCTTATGCTTCTTTTTACTTCATGCTAATCGAGGATAAATTAGCAGAATAGTCTTATTACTTGCTTCTACTTGACAAATTCTCGTATGAGAAAAGTATAAGTTTTTTAAAACTGAAACCAATAACAAGGAATATCTCAAAGATGATCCACTCCAAGAAAAAAATGTATAAAACATATATTGTATCTTTTAACGTACTCTACATTTTCTGTTAAGTTTTTGTTAATCTCTTATACGGTTTACCAGTTATACAAAAGTCCGTAAAATTCATCCAGAGTAAAGTAGTTTTCAGAGGCTATTCCCAGAATATTCAAGATATACATTTTATTTGTCAGGTCAATATACTTAAAATACCATATTTTAATCAAAATCGTTAGAGCCATTTTTTAAAAAATCAACATTTTCCAAAATTTTGTAATGCGTGGGGATTTTTTTTTAAAAATCTTTGAATGGCAACCTTGGAAGATACTGAACTTAAATAGCAAGTTTGGTATTTAACAGTCTTTTCGTTTTTGAGCTATGCTGTCCACACACACACATACGCGCGTACACGGACTTTTTTCCAAAAAATTTTATGTTGGATTCAGGTGGATCCAAAACATGTATTTCTAGTGAAGTCTCGGTGAATTTTTGGGTGCATTACCATACCTTCTCTATACATTATGTACATAGTACGTGTAGAGAAAGTAAAAATGTACTTTAGCGGTCTAGGTGGCCAAAGTCTTCATGAAAACCTTTAGCGGAGTAATAAACAAAACTCAAACGGTCGTCAACTATAAATGGAATACGAGTCTTTCTCATTCTGTAGCCGAGATTTTGCTGGCAGCAGCTGCGATTTAATGCTTCTACTCGGTTTAAAATGTCTTTGATATTTTCATCCATATTTTCAGTCACAAGCTCGTTTTATAAGCCTGCCTGAGTAGTGTGGGGGGTAGTGTATCTGCCTCACATGGTCCTGAGTTCGAGTCTCGCTTAGGGTGAGTTACACAGATACGGTTCTTATCGTTTCTATGGACAGCAGTTTACAAATTCGTATCAGTAAAGTACAAGTATTTTAAAGCGGAAACTAATAACAAGGAATATCTCAAAAACGATCAACTCCACGAAAAAAATACATTTAACATAAAATGTGTATAATATATCATTTTTATCTATCTCTTACGGTTTACCATTTATGTAAAATGCCAAAAAAGCATCCAAAACAAAGATGGCTCCAGGGACTATTCCCTGAAAATTCAGTATATACATTTTATTTGTCATGTAAATATCCTTATTACACAATATTTTAATTAAAATCATTGGAGATATTTAATCAACATTTTTTAGAAAATTAGAATTTTCAAAAAATTTCTCCATGTAAAGGGAAGTTGGGTGTAGAAGGGTTTTCTTGAAAATCTACATGTCGCATCCTTGGAAGATACTAAACCTAAATACCAAGACTGGTATTTAACGGTCTTTTCGTTTTTTGAGCTACGCTGTCCACACACACAGACCTTTGTCTAAAAATCTTATGGTTCCATTCACATGACTTTCTCTACATCTCTGCAACAAATTATTGTTCAGAAGCTTATGCTTCTTTTTACTTCATGCTAATCGAGAAAAAATTAGCAGAAATAGTCTTATTACTGGCCTCCATTCAAGTAGATAGGAAATAAGGGAATAGCATAGGTTAAAGTGATAGTCAAAAACTGGTTGCTATGTGATAAAGTTCCTTTGTTTGTATGAACAGGAGTTGAAAAATTCCTGTATGAGAAAATTACAAGTTTTTCAAAGCTGAAACTAAAAACAAGGAATATCTCAAAAACGATCAACTCCACGAAAAAATGTATGTAATATAAATTGTGTGTTTTAACGTGCTCTACATTTTTGTATGGTAACCTTTTGTCCATCTCTTACGGCTTAGAAGCTATGCAACATTCCGTAAAATTCATCCAGAATAAAGTAGTCTTTAGAGGCTATTCCCAGAAAATTCAAGATATACATTTTAATTGCCAGGTAAATATCTTTAATATACGTTGTTTTAATCAAAATCATTAGAACTAATTTTTAGAAAATCAAAATCTTCAAAACTTTTTCCATGTTAAGATAGTTGAAAATCTTCGTGTCGCATCCTAGGAAGATACTGGTCTTAAATAGCAAGTTTGGTATTTAACGGACTTTTCGGTTTTGAACTATGCTGTCCACAGACACACAGACGCACAGACACACACACACACACACACACACACACTCCCACATGGACCTTTTTCCAAAAACGCTTTTTTTTTCATTCAGGGGGACCCAAAACATACATTTTTGGTGAATCTCGGTATCGAATTTTTGCGTGGAATACAATACCTTCTCTCTACATTATGTAAAGTGAGATGGACAAAAACTTACCACACAAAAAATGTAGAGCACGTTAAAACATAGAATTTATGTTATATACAGTTTTTTCATGTAATATATCGTTTTTAAAATATTCCTTGTTATTTGTTTCAGCTTTGAAAAACTTATACTTTTCTCACACAGGACTTTGTCAACTCCTGTTCATACAACCAAAGGAACTTCAATCTCATAGCAACCAGCTTTTGACAAACACCTTAACCTGTGGTACTCCCTTATTTCGCTTCTACTTACAAGGAGGCAAGTAAAAAGACTATTTCTGCTAGTTTTTTCTCGAATAGCATGAGGTATATAGAAATATAAGCTTTCTAACAATAATTTGTTGCAGAGATGTAGAGAAAGTCATGTAAATGTAACACATCAGATTTTGTTGTATTCAGGGGGACCCAAACATGCATTTTCGGTGAAATTTCGGTATCGAATTTTTGAGTGCTTTACAATACCTTCTCTACACACTATCTACATAACACGTGTAGAGAAAGGAAAATTTTTTGTTATTTGGAAACGAGAGCTCAGAGAAAGCATGCCATCATCCTATTTCGTATTCTTTCGGTCAATGCTTCCTAGGAGGCTTTGACCCGATTCATAGCGTAGGATTTATGTGACTGAGAACATGTCAACAGATGACTGACAATGTTTTTTATATTAATATAGCATTTATATTACATTTATGTATTTATTTTATTTAATATGGTTAAGAAGGAAGTTATTAAAGTATTTTCTATGCACCGTGTGCAAAAGCTTCAGTGGACTTGAAACACAAATAGCTATCAGATACCAGGACTTTCCAGCTGATTTTCTGTCGTAAAAGATGGACCTATAGAGATCTGATGCTCTTTAGGTTAGAGCGAATATACTCCTGACTTAGTGTTTGGATTTCTATGAATTATCTTCCTAGCTTGTGTCCTCTTAAGACAACCGGCAATAACCCCTCAAACATAATTAGATCATCATTTATTTTTAAATTATATTTCTTATCTTACCCCATTATATTAAATGCGATGATATTTAACTGCAAATCTACATACCCGTTATTGGTATCCTCCTTGCGTAAAGTCACACAGGCGTAGAACATCGTTCACATGTTCTTTGCGCTTACGGTAATTCAGAGAAAACTGTGCAAAACTGTATTTTAATCGTAAAGGAGCACTTATGTAATACATTATCGTTAGCGTTTCTCTCTCCCCACCTCATGATAAAGTTTTCATAACGAGAGACGTAAGAAAGCCTAAATACTTTAGTGTTTCATACAAATCTGATGTGTTCCATTTATATGATCTTCTCAACCTATTCTGCAAATAAATTTCTTACAAAATATTATCTATTTCATACTAATCGAGGTAAACATTAGCAGAATGGTCTTATTACTTAGTTCATTATAAATAAAGGAAATAAGGCTGTCACTATGAGATTTTCATTGAAATCCTCTTCTTTGCATGTCTAGGAGTAAAACAAAAGAAACATGGACGACTTCCTATTTGAGAAATGTATAAGTATTTTAAAATTGAAGATTCTCGGAAATGATTATTTCCACAAAAAAAAATGTATAGAATATAAATTATGTGTTTTGACGAGATCTACATTTTTTATGTGATAGGTTTTTATCCATCTCTTACGATTTACCAGTTATGCAAAATTCATTCAAAGTGAAGAGGACATTATAGGCTATTGCCAGAAAATTCGAGATACAAATTTTGTTTGTCATGTAGATAGCTTTAATAAACGTACGGTATTTTAAATAAAAAATCGTTAAGACGAACTTTTGAGAACATCAAAATGTTCGATAATTTTTTCCTGTAAAGGGTAATTTGGGATGGTCTTGAAAATCTCCGTGTCGAATCCTTGGGAGATATTAAGCTTGAATACCAAGTTAGGTATTTAACGGACTTTTCCTTTTTGATTTATGCTATATATATACACACACACACATTATTTTTCTAAAAATGTGTTGTTTTTTATTTAGGGTTGCCAAAAATTTGTATTTCTGATAAAATCTTGGTACCAAATTTGAGGATGGAACACAATACTTTCTCTGCCTACTATGTATTTAGTACATACGAGCTAGAGAAAATAAAAGTATAATTGTTATAGTTTACTTTATTCGAGTATATGTTGGTTTCACCACAAGAAAGAGATGCTATATTCTAATGAGGGACAAAGCCCTAGCAGCATATGCCCTGGTATTCAGAAATATTGGATAAATAAGCTATGTTTGGATTTAATATCTTATTGTTATTGTTACTATTACTACTATTAATCTTCTACTACTACTACTACTACTACTACTACTACTACTACTACTACTACTACTACTACTACTACTTCTACTACTACTACTACTACTACTACTACTACTACTACTACTACTACTACTACTACTACTACTACTACCACTACCACCACCACCACCACCACCACCACCACGACCATCACTGCCACCGCCGCCGCCGCCGCCGCCGCCGCCAGACTGTACACGTCACGTATGAACAGTAACTACAAGCAACAGTTAAGTTTATAGCAATGTATCACGCCTTTATAGCAGCTGTTCCAACTTGGGTACACAGTAGACAGTTTCCCATGCCTCACAGGGATCTGCCTGCACCCCGCAATGCAGCTGGGAATTGAGGGCAAACTATCATCTCGGCTGAATTAATTGGTGAAATGATCTGGCAGGAAGAACAATCATTGCGCTATGACCTTCACCAAGTGATGTTTTGGCAATCAGGCGCCCCTTCCAACCGGGGTTTGGAGCTGAATACACGTGAGTACTCTTAACTCAGACGAGCATAGTTGGAACAGCATATGTTATAGACTACAAAGACAAACGATTGTTAACAATGGAATAGTGCATTATTTTCTTGATAAAGTATGTTTACATTTTTGAAAATACTATACATTTTGAAAATATTAATGAGTTTTGAAAGTTTTTTATATCATTATTAAGATGTTTACCAGCTCTTCCCTTTAATTAGTTATCTGAGCAACATTCGTTCTTATTTTAAAGTTTTTAACACGCAAGAGGCCTACCGAAATTACTTACACACGTGTCGTATTATTTTTGAATAAGAGTCCACTCTACACTACTTTACACTTTTTCAGTGGTTTAACTGTTTTACTTTTTCTACCATATACGACAGTACATAAGTAGCGGAAATATTGCATAATTTAAAAGTTCTATATTGGCATTTCAATATAAATACGCGTTTAAGCTTCCTGGAACTAAAAAAATATTTTTAGAAAGTGATTAACTGCTGTGTGTATATAATATGTGTGCATGCGTGTGCGCGTTCGGGCCGAACAACACCACTAAAACAAATCTTATGTGTTCTATTCATTTAACTTTTTCTAGCTGTTCTACAAACAAACTTTCTTTACAAAAGATTATCCTTGTATATATGTCATGCTAATAAAGATAAACATATATTACTATCGTCCTTCTAAATACAAGAGAAATAAGGGAGTACACTATGCTAAAGTGCTAGTCAAATCTCTTAAAATCTGGTTGATATGTGAACAACTGAAGTTCGGTTGACTTTGTTTTGCCAGTAAAAAAATAGACATGAAAAGAAAGGTGGTCCCGCTTAAGAAAAGTTGCATAGGTAGTTTAAAATTGAAACCAATGGCAAGAATTATCTCGGAAACGGTCAACTCCACACAAAAGTGTATATGGCATAAGTTGTATGTTTTAAAATTTTTATGTAGTAAGTTTTTGTCTATTTCTTACGGTTCACAATTATGCAAATTTTAGTAAAGTTCATTCATAATTAACAGGTTTCAGAAGCTATTCCAGGAAATTCAAGATATACAGTTTATTTATCATGTAAATATCTTTACCAAAATTGTTACAGCCATTTTTGAGAAAATAAAAATTTTCGAAAAAGTTTCCATGTAAGGGTAGTTTGGGGTGCGGCGATCTTCTTGAAAATCTTCGTGTCGCATCCTTGGGAGATATTAAACTGAATACAAGTTTGGTATCTAACAGACTTCGTTTTTTAATTTTTCTGTCCACACACACACACACACAGACACACACACCCACACACAGACACACACACACAAACTAAGAGACAGATACATACAATGGCATTTTTCTAAAAGGCTTTTTTAGTATTTAGGGGATCTCGAAACGTGTATTTCCGGTAAAATCTCGATATTGAATTTCTTGATCTGCTCTGCAAAGATCCTCTATCTACTGCGTACGTTGTACATATGCGCTAGAAAAAGTAAAAATTGATATGTTACGTTCACATGCCTCACTTTTAAAACAAGCTATTCTTATAAAGGTTTATTCTTTCGGGCACTGTCATGACAATTGAGATAAACATTACCAGAAATGGTTTTATTACATATTTTCTTATAGGTACAGGAGAAATAAGAGAACGTACTAGAATAAAACAATAATCAAATATGTTTAGAGCTGATCGGGATATGATGGCCCTTAAATTCCATTCAGCTTGCATATCTATTCTGAATACAAAAGTAATTGTATTGAGAAAAAGATAAAATTGAAAATTTTGAAACAATAACAAGAAATATTTCGGAAAAAGTTGTCTATCTCAAAAAATGTATTTGATATTATTTGGGTTCATTAACGTGATATACGTTGTTTGTGCAATTTGTTCTGCCTATATCTCACTTTTCGTTTTTAGTTACGTTGTTCACAGACACTCGGACACACATACACAAACTGTTTTTCACTTCGAAAAATATATTTTTGGATTTAGGTTATCTGGAAATGTGAATATTTGGTCAAATTTAAATATTGAATTTTTAGTTGGTATACAATACTTCTCCCACTTGCAAACGTAGTTGAAAAAGTATAAGTGTTATCTGTTGCGTAACCGCTAAAGAACTATTAATGCATTAAACTCACCGAATGTTACGCAGGCAGTGCTGTTCAGCTTCTTGTGTCCTAGCTGCACCGTTGACAGAAAGATGTAAGCAACGGCAAGACTGCTGACATGACACATAAGGCTTTTTCCATGCAGATTCCGCAGTTCTGGAATGATGCCATACACGAAAAATGTCACAAGAAGAAACGGTATGGAAAGGAGCATTCCTGTAGGATACAGGATCATTGTTGCAAGATCATCCTCTTCGTAATCGTAATCAATATCGTCAGGGAAGCATTTTAACACTGATATGCCTTCCCTTCCCTCAAAGATTTCCATACAATATTCATCTGCTTGCATTGTTATGTTGTAATTAGGAAGGAGAATGCTTCCATTTGGAAGAAGATAGTTCTCTTCATCGTCGTTCTTAGGGTCCAAACGGTAGGCGAACTTACAGGGAATGCCATAAAGCAATACCGGATCTTCATCAACTTCGACGGGCTCGTAAGTATTCTCATCAAAGTATTTTGGTGCAAATGGTTGAGCTCCAGTAGGACGAGAAATGCACACATCGCCTTTTTGAGGGTACATCTTGTCTTTTGAACAACACTTCCTTATGCAAGGAAATAAAGAGCAAATGCAACCAAAATAGGTGTTGTTTACATCTTGCCAGAAGAAGCCAGGAGGAAATGTTACGTTGTACTCTGGCGAATACAAACTACCATTAATTAAGTATGAATCATTGACGGGCACACTAAGCTTCTCATTGCATGGAATAATATTACCCTCGGAGTCTGTGAGTATCTCAAGGTTTTCTTCTGTTGAGTTACTTGTTAAAGCAAACTCCAAATCAGCACTTTCTTCATTGGTTACTTCGTCTGCCGCCAGCGTTTCCGAGCGATTTTGAACTAAATTTTCAGGACTAAAGATTTTATTTAAGGAGCTCTTTGGCATGCCGATCATTTCCACTTCTTCTGTCCCCTCAATGTTCTCTGTGCCAGCTTTTGTTCTTCGCGCCGCTCTTTCCACCTCAGCACTTTGCGGTACTTTATACATGTCTTTGGCGTTGAGATTTTGAGTAATGTCAGTGATTTCTCCACTAATGTCACTTAAAGATGCCGGCTCTCTACTATTACTTTGGTCACTACTCACCACTCTAGAAATCAGCTCATGGTCCCTTCTGAGGTTGTGGGACCTGTCATGTCCTGTGATAGCTGATTTGGATTCTGTAGGTATAACAGGTGTAAAATAGTTCCCGTGTTTTTGAAACGACTTTGCTTGAACACCAGATGCGGAAGTGACTTCTTGTTTAGGTTCCACACTATTGTGATCACTTATGTCTTTCCACCACGAATTTTCACTAGAAATTTTTGTTGTGGCGTTTAATCGATCTGTTGAACCGTTTAACATTGATGCTGTTGTAAAACTTGGCTCACTTGTCACTGAATGTTCAGGCTTGCTAACACCGGGGTTTATTGCAAAAGAGTCTATGCTGTCATCTACACTTCTTGATTCCAGCTGAGATTCAGTTGAAGTTCTGTTGCCTTGCACGGCCACATACAAGTTGCCATCCAAGCTAATGTTCTCTGTGTCACCATTGTACCTTAACTGCGTCTGTTGGCCTCCAGCTGTTACACCGGCTGCATTTTTGGAGACCACGTCAATGCTACTCTCGTTGTGCACCTGCATTTCCGGCAATGTCTTCGATGCCAGAAGTTCTCCGGAGCACATGCCCAACACGAGAAATACGAATCCTATCACGCCCATTCCTTGGCCGTGGACCTCCCGGCCGCCCGCTTCTGAAGCTATAGTAACAGCGTCTGGACCTGACTGTTATCGTAACAGGCGAACACGCTCTCTCTCTCTCCCTCAAGTGTCGGAAGAGAGGAGGAGGGAAGGGGAGCGCGGTACGTTACGATTGCTAACCTCGCTGGAGCTTGGACCTGAATGAGATAGAAACTTTTCAGGATGGAAGCTATGGTTTCCGTAAATGTGATTAATGTTTTATAATGCTGTGTCCATTTTCAGCCATCTGACATGATTCCCAGAAGTCCTTTCGTTCCTATGATTTATACCGTTCAACACTATGGTTCTCCCGAGCTGCTTATAGGAATTTTTCAGGCATCCAGAGAAAGAAACACGTGAGCAAAATTAAAAGAAATTGTTGAAATCATGCTCAATACATAACAGAGTACTAAAATGGTATTAAAATCTAATGTTTCAAAAATGACACGAATTTATCTATCCACTATCGTTTATTATATCATTTAAGAAACAAGTAAGAAGTATGAACGATGAAGGTAGCGTCGTATTTTAAATAATATTTGCGGTTGTAATTATTTATGATTTAAGCTCGGTTGTTCCCGACACTGAATTCAGGTGAATATGTGTTTACAAATATTGTAACTAGCTGACTTAAGTGGTTAAATGTAGGCTTTTTGTGCCTCTATTGGCGATTTGATTACTTGCATTTGCCTTCTTCCATATTCTTTATGAAATATGTACAAAGCTATAAAGGAGTTTTATGACGAATTCTCCCCTAGTATCCTCACAACTGTAAGTTGACTGCCTCTGTGGGCAAGTGGTCAGCTCTCTGGCTCTCACCTAGAGGTTCCGGATTTGATTCCCGTTGAGGCGGATTTCTTTTTGTGAACTAGAATAAATGTGTATCCTTCACAGAGTCTGGAAATATGAAATGGAAGTGAATGTGCGTGTGTTTAATAGTACAATATTGAAACTGAAATTCAGCGATAAAAATCAGCAGTTATTTTGCATGGCCCTCGATATCATAGTAGTTAAAGGGGACTATATAAATGAAACAATTAAAAGAAATGTAATTTAAATCTCAGTGCTATTCCTAATAACGAACGAATAATGCCATGATATACACGCAAATGGATGAAATATTAGCGGATACATTTCTTGATTACTTGGCAGTCTTCTACGTTCTGAAAATGTTCTATTTTCATGCATCTTTTACTACTAAAAGAACTATCGAATTGGAAGAAGAAGTTTTAACAGTTTTCTTTGATCCTGCAGTTATTTTATAATATATAGACTCTACAATTGTTATGATAAAGCAACCTTTGATATCACATTCAGGGAAATTGGTGGCCATGAGGATTTCAGGTCAGCAATTTATCAAACATTTTGAAAATATCTACAACCACCGATAAAAATAACATTCTCATTTGCTGATTGTAAATATTTCTTGAGTAAGCATATTTTATGTTACGCCGAATACACTTTTATTTATGTATAATTACCTACTATACACTGGTAATAAACTTGATTACAACCTAGACAAGATATATACAAAACCACTGTTACATAAGAGATATTAGAAGATTTTGACATCCAGAAAATGTATTACAGGAGCTGTGGAATTAGAATAATATTTACGCAGGTGTATTAATACTAAATCATGCAAACACACGCAATATTTTAATAAAATAAATAGTATTACAAACTTAAAATTGTAAACTATATTGTACTTTGTTTTATGTGCATCCTGTTCTCTTGATTACTATGCATATTGCTTGGAATTAAATAGCCATACTTTCTCAATTACGTATTTTATTTATAAGTATATTAATGTTTGTTATTTTTCTTGGTTCTGATTTAAATTCATTTATATTTTATTTAAAATTAATTTTTGTTGTAAAAATTGTTCCACCTAAAAATTCGATACCGAGATTTCACCGGAAAGACATGTTTTGAGATTTTATTTATCAAATAAAAAGATTTTTAGAAAAACGTTCGTGTTTCCGTCCGTATTTAAGAATATGATTCGAATATTTCCAAGAAAATTCCCACTCCAAACTACCCTTTACATGACAAATTTTTCGAAAATTTTGATTTTACCCAAAATGGTTCTAACGATTGTTATTAAAATACCATATCTTAAACATACTTATATGAAAGGGAAAAACGGCATATATTTAATTTTTTTTGGAAATAGCCTCTGAAGCTTTCATTCTGAATGACTCCATAATTTGTGAACCATAAGAAATAAAGAAAGTGTTATTGCACAAAAAGGTAGAGCTCGTTAGATATTCCAAATTATTTATTTCAATGTTAAAATACTTATAAACTTCTCAATTGGAAAACCGTTATTCAGTTTTCTTTCTCCTATTCAAACAAAGAGAACGGAATATCCTAGCGACCAGTCCTTAAAAGTTTTGACTATTGCTTTACCGTATTCCCTTTTCCGCGTATCTACAACTAAGTATGTAATAAAATTATTTCTGCGAATGTTTTACATCAATATACACGAATTAGACAAAAATATAAGTTTTTTTAAGAATAGTTTGTCGCAATATAGTAGAGAAAGTCATGTGAATGTAACACATCATATTATTTTAAAATAAATTTATAGTAAACAAAAAAAAAAACGAACTTTAGGGTACCGCTGCCGTCGAGATCGTTATAGTATAGTAGGACCACGAAAGTATTGACACAATAGTCAGTGGTACACGCGAAAACTGTATGAACATTGAAGCGAAGATAGGATTGTTCGAACAAGTTAATAGAAAACCAAATAAGTTTTAAATACCAAGAATATTTCCTTTGCCAATTACCATTTCATTCCATGTAAAATTATTTTATCATTGTCCACCACCATCTGTGGTGCCGCTTGCAGTAAGAACGGCGTAACACTGCGAAATGTTTAGTCCTTCAGTGCTCCGTTCTGAAACGGAAACCAATAGCACAGATCAACTTATTGTGAAAGCTTGAAAGAGAAAGCAGAATGATAGTGCATGTAACACAAGGAAGTGCTCAGGGATAGAAACAAAGCGAGGAAAATTATATTTGCAATTGCCATATGATCTATCCTTATTCTTTCATAGATCCTACCAAAACCTTTCCGCTTTTACTTTATGTCAATCACATGAAATACGTGTCATAGAAATGATTAATAATAATAATAATAATAATAATAATAATAATAATATCTTTATTAGCTTTTATATATAGATTTATACAAGTTTCAAGCACCGTCAGCCATAACCAACATACAATATTTACAATTCATCTCTCTATACGAGCACTTTTGTATTGAGAATCTTTATAGCTTCCTTTAAAATAAATTTTCTTTTAATAATAATAATAATAATAAAATAATAATATCTAATAATAATACCTAATAATCGAAAGTGGGTCATTTTTAGTGGATTTTTATAATATTTTCTCTGTAGTAATTTTTTTTTGTGTTTTGGTATTATTTACATGGTTGTCTATAATCAGAGCTGAGTGTGATTTACTACAAACATAATTCATATAGTGATATAACCGTTAATATCGCGCATTTACAAAGAATTGTCTATAGGATTCTGTACTATTTACATTATAAATACATCTTATACATTTTTGTTGTAATATTAGTATCTTGTTCATATCTGTCATGCACTGTCCCAGATCTCAACACCACATTGCAGATATGGATGAATTAATCCATCATATACTAATTTTAGATAGTCCAAATTTAGGGATGTTTACAAATTTTTAATAGCTATAAATAAGTACTTATTTTATTGTATGCATGGTGAATATGATATTTGAACGTTATTTATCATCAATAATTACTCCTAGAGCCGTAGCTGAGTGGTTAGACCGCTCGTCTCCCACTTAGGAGGCCTGAGTTAGATACCAAGCGCCCACATGTGGGATTTGGGGGGTAGCGGCGTCTGGGCGGGTTTTCTCCGGGTTCTCCGGCTTCCCCCGTCACTCATTCCACTAATTTCTCCATCATCACTTTCCCTATCATTCATTTCACCTGCATTTCATATCATCCACTTCCACACGCTCATTCCTGGCTACGTGCCGACCACTCGTTCCAGGTTCTCCATTCTGTGGTTTCGTGCCGTTGGCTCCCCGATAGGACGGTGTCTATAATCAGAAATTTTATATTTTCAAATTGCACAATATTTTCACCGTGTACTTTTACATTTAATCTTTGAATACAGATATTATTTCGGTGCTGGGACATGGTCTTACTTGTTTTTTGTATATTTACTTTTAAGTTGTTATTTTAAGTAATCGCAGATATCTTGTGTGTTTTATAGTTACTAAGTTCTCTAGGCAGTGTATATCTTTGTTTGCAAATATCAAAAGGTGTCATCCGCATATGAATTATTTTAGTTTAATAATTTCTACAACTCCTAAGAAGCAAAATAATACCGACATAATGTTGAAAATATAATGCATTTATAATCGGAAAAATGAAACATAAAACAGTGAATATTTTGAAATGGTCAATTCCAAGAAAATGCTACTTGCTTGCGTTTTTACTTTTTGGTTTCTTGCCTATAGCTCGAAAACGAAGATTACATTAGATAAAAAATAAATTATACCGAAATTACATTGCAAGTGGGCGTTTTATAGCTTCCTTAAAAAATACTTTCTCATCACTCTCAAGAGGAAGTGATAACATCGGTTTTTGGTTATAGCACGAGATTTCGCCAGAAATAATGTTTTAAGACTCCCTGAGTGTGAACAGCAATACTCCAATATAAAATGTTCGATAAATATCACTTGCTTCAGTTCAGTAGGCAATTCCGAAAAAACGGCACAAAGATTTTCAAGAAAATTCTTCCTCCTCTAAACTACCGTTCACCTGGAAAATGACTGATTTAATTATTTTCTCAGATATAGCTTTAACAGTTTTACTTTCTCTAGCTCCATATGCACAATGTACATAGGGATAGAGAAGTATTATATTCCACCCAAAAATTCGATACCGAGATTTTACAGGAAATACATGTATCCAAAAAAAGCATTTTCAGAAAAAGGTCCGTGTGTGTGTGTGTGTGTGTGTGTGTGTGTGTGTGTGTGTGTGTTTGTCCGTGTGTCCGTGAACACGATAACTCAAAAACGAAACGTCGGTAAAATACCAAACTTGATATTTAAGTTTTGTATCTTCCAGGGACGTGACACGAAGATTTTGAGAAAAATGTCCCCACCCCAAACTACCCTTTACATGGAACTTTTTTCGAAAATTTTTATTTTCTTAAAAATGGCTCTAACGATTTTGATTAAAATATCATATATTAAAGATATTTACCTAACAAATAAAGTGTATATCTTGAATTTTCTGGAAATAGCTTCTGAAGACCTATTTATTCTGGATGAATTTTGCTTAATTTGGCATAACTAGTAAACCGTAAGAGATAGAAAAAAAAAAACTTATTTTACAACAATTTTAGGTCTTGTTAAAATACACAAGTTATGTCATATACATTTTTCTCGTGGAGCTTACCGTTTTCGAGGTATTCATTGTTATTAGTTTCAGTTGTGAAGTACTTATACTTTTCTCAGACGGGAGTGTCCGTTTTTCTTTTGTTCTACTCCTGGCCAAGAAAAGAAGCGATTTGTAATGACAATCACATAACGACAGCTTTTAAAACATTTGACTATTGGTTTAGCCTAGTGTATTCCCTTATTTTCTTCCTACTTATACGGAACTAAATAATAAGAACATTTTGCTAATGAGTACCACGATTAGCAAGGTGCAGAAAGAAGAAGAATCTTATTATGAAGTTTGTACACCAGCTAGAGAAAGTCATGTGAGTGTAACACATCAGATTTTTTTTTGTATTAATTACCAGTATTTAAGATACATGGTAATTAAAAATATAGGTAAATGCATACTACTTTTGGGGATAATAATCTGAAGAGGGCTTCATTTGGGGGAGATTTTATATTATTTTGTATAACTGGTAAACTTTAAGAGATAAGCAAAAATAAACTAGATCTCTTTTAAAAACACAATCAATTCATATAACTTTTAATAGCGTTAATTATTTTCAAAATATCTGTTTCTATTGGTTTGAATTTTAACACCATTTTTTTTTATGTCTTTTCGCAAAGCGCTGCCAGTATTCAATTTTTTGCAATGTCGTGGAAAGAGTTTTGAAATTTTGAGGTTGACAGTAGATAGAATATTAAGCGTTTTTAATGATTAAATAATTATCTTCCTTTAACTGAGCAGGTTATATCGAACAAAAGGAACAAAATGGTTGGAACTATGCTCAGATGGTGCCGGGGCCTTCCAGCCGATATTCGTCTTCGCGGGTTAAGTGAAAACCACGGAAACGTTTATCCAGGTAATCATCCTGAGATTCGAACTTGGGACCTCTTGATGTGAGGCAGACACGCTACTCCTACACCACAGAGGCAAGGTATTACTATGTAAGAATAGCTTGTACAGAAGTGAGGAGAACATGTCATGTGAATGCAACACTTTCATACGGTGACTTTTGTCTTTCATAGATTTTCCAATTACCTACAATTTGTTAACACAAGGTTTAATCAGAGCGAAGAGGATTTTACAGTTTATTTATAGAAAACTCAAGATGCATTATATACCTTGTTATTCAAGTAAATAAGTATCTCGTATATATGCTATTTTAATCAAAATCGTTAGAATATTTTGTAAGAAAATATTTCATAAAGTTTGGAGTGGAAGAATTTCGTGCAAATTTTCATGTTGCGGCTTTGAAAGGTATTGGACATAATGTGAAACTGGTCATCATAAGTTCCATGTTTAAGTTATGATATTCTCTCTATCTTTCTCTCTCTCTTTCTCTCTCTTTCTCTCTCTCTCTCTCTCTCTTTCTCTCATATTCACACATATTCAAAGGACTACAAAATACCTATTTCTGGTGAAATCTTCTTTTTGAGTTTTTGATAAAACACATTGCATCTACAAGACAAGTTCACAATAAAAATCCTTTAAGATGTTTTTCCACAAATTAAAAAAAAAAAAACTGTTATACATGAGATTGTCATAAAGTGCTTAAATTACCGCAAATTATCTTCCCCATGGGTTCCGAAAATGCTTACTGCGACTGGACAGTGCTTTGACATTTTTTACCCGCTACAGCGATGAAGGAAATGAATTTTTAAGCTGGATAGTGACCGGTGATGAAACTTGGGATCATTATGTCACTCTAGAATCAAAACAATATGCAAGAAAAGGGCTCAAAAGAGTACAAATAATCACTTTTTATGACACTCCCAGTGTGGTAGTTCAGAGTTGACTTCAAAATCTTAATCTTAAAATGTTATTAGTACACAAGAATCAGCAAGAAAACAAATGTTGAAAGTTTTAATCCACCTCAAGTTATTTGCTTGTTATTTTAAATCTTGTATAACATACGAAGTATTAATAAAGTAACTTTTTGGGCTGACAGGTGGCATATTAAGGGATAGAACCTTTTGTTTTGTCTCCGAAAGTATTGCGACTCTAGAAAGTTGGACTTTATATAGCTTTATAGAATTAACCTATTATGTATAAAAGCACATTTTTCTTTTGGAGCGTACATAAACGCATAGCATTGCTCGAAAACTAAAAGACGGGTGTATACCAAACTTGGTATTTAAGTTCTGCTCTTCCAGGGATGGTACAGGAAGATTTTCAAGAAAATCCCCCCATCCCAAACTACTCTTTACACGGATTTTTTCCCCCAAATTTTGACTCTCTCAAAAATAGCTCTAATGATTTTGATTTAAATACCATATGTATAACATAGTTTCATGGCAAATGAAATGTATATATTGAAATGTTTGGGAATAGCCTCTGAAGTCCTCTTCATTCTGGATAATTTCTGCACGATTGGTAAACCGTAAGAGATAGACAAAAGCTTATTACACAGAAAATGCAGATCTCGTTAAAACACACCATTTGTCTTTGTGTGTGTATGTGTGTGTTTGTGTATGTGGAGTTGGCCGTTTCCAAGATGTCCTGTAATTGGTTTTGTTTTCTTGTATTTATACTTTTTCTCGAATTAGAAGTGGTTATTCATTTTTCTTTCCGTTGGTCAAGCAAAGAAATAGGAATTTCAAAACACACAGTGGCCTACTCTTTGAAGATTGGCTATCGCTTAAGCCTGCTTTATTCTCCTAATCCCGTTGTGTTTACAAGGAAAGGTCTAATAAAAGCATTCCTGCAGATATTTATCTGGATTAAAGTCAAGTATATAGAAGAATAAGTTTTTTTAAAACAAGTTTGCTGAAGAACGGATAGAGAAAGGCATATCAATGTACCATATTAGCCACTTTTACTTTCTCTATACCTACTATGTGAACAGTGTATGTAGAAGGTTTGTATTGCACCCAAAAATTTGATATCGAGATTTCACCGAAAAAATATGTTTTGAGACCTCCTGAATAAAAAAAAAAAAATAGTCCATGTGTGTGTGCTTCTGTCAGTGTGTGTGTGTGTGTGTGTGTGTGTGCATAGCTCAAAAACGAAAAGTCCGTTAAATAAAATGGAAAAATGTTCGAGCATTTTGATTTGCTCAAAAATTGCTCTAATGATTTTGATTATAATGCATTAAAATATTCACATGAAAAATAAAATGCATATTTTGAACTTTCTGGGAATAACATCTGAAGACATCTTTATTCTGGATGAATTTTGCGGAATTTTTTATAAATGGTAAACCGTAAGAGATAGACAAAAATTTACTTAATAGAAAATGTAGAGCTCGTTAAAACACACAATTTATGTTATATACATTTATTTTCGTGGAGTTGATCGTTTTTTAGATATTCCCTATTATTGGTTTCAGCTATAAAATACTTATACTTTTCTCATACTCCTATCCATACAAACAAAGAAACTTCCGCCACATAGCAACTTACTTTTGACTATCACTTTAACCTATGGTACTCCCTTATTTCCCTTCTACTTACATAGAAGTCAGTAATAAGAAGATTTCTGCTATATTTTTCTCGATTAGCATGAAGTAAATAGTAAAATGAATAAACTTTTAAACAATATTTTGTTGTAAAGATGTAGAGAAAGTCATGTGAACGGAACACATCAGATATTTTATATTTTTCAATTGAAATATTAAAATAATTGTAAAATTTTAAATATAGTCTAACTGCAATATAAGTAACTGTGAAATAACTCACCTAATTAAATTATTTCTTGAATGTGATAATGCTTCCACATGGATAGCAAATTGTTCAGAAATTGCCCACTCGTTTCAGTGTGCTTAACTAAACAATAACACCAAACGCAGCTATTTCTGCAACATACTATCAAATGAGGAAAACGTGCACATTTGCCTAAATAAAAACTGCAGCAGGGGAGGGGGTAATGACCCACCTAACTCACTAATCAACTCCCCGTAGCGGGTGATGCAAGAAAGTTGAATGAAATACCAGTCTGACCTTCTAGCTCTATAAATAGTGGGATTCCCAGACAACCAATGCATTTGGCATGAGATGTGATTGTTAAAGCACGCTACCTGATATCCTCAGGCCTATTTGCAGTTATATCTTTGTCAGCCCCATGACACAGATAGACGTAAGAAAGAAGCTATAAAAAGGTTACCGGATGTGCAGATGCTTATCCTCGTGAGCTGCGGTCGAGTTCTGATTCCGTGCAATACGCAAGCAGCAAACTTGGATGCAGGAAGATCCGCTGGATCCGGCGGCCAATGAGAGAGCGAATGAAACACTCTGAAAATGTGCAGGTGCACCGAGAATCGAGATCTCATATCTGATTGCCAATAATTGAGTGACTCGATGTTCCTCCAAGAGCAGCACACAGAACTTCCGCGCAATACAAAGTCATCGAAGAACTCAAGGTGGATAATAGAATCCCCAGAGAAGTGTTGCTGCGTTGCAACCGGAATCTCAGGTGACACTCGCTCGCCAGTTAAGCAAAGTGGGTCTATTACGTGCACCTAATGCTTTCTAGATGCTTTGAAACGATCTCTTCCTGCAAAAATAGTTCCAATGCAAGTAAATCCAGGAAGGATCAGTATTTGATGGAACTCGGTAATGACAAATAAATAAATAAAATCCGAATATACTAGCACGGCAACTGAGTATATATCCAAACTTTTAATTTATTTCCAAAAATCACATTACCAGTTTTATCTGTTATATATTTTTTCAGAATCTTTCATTGATGACACTGATCGGGAAGTGGCCAATTCAATACATTGGCACGTAAAATTCCAACCAATTTTAATAATTTTTTCACACCCACATACAATTGTTTTTCTAAATTTATCCCACTCACGTGCATTTGTTTTCTTTCTGAACTAATGTTCATCTCATAATAATAATAATAATAATAATAATAATAATAATAATAATAATATCAGTGTGCAGTGATATTCCCGTAAATAATGGTGGAAGTTCCAAAACGTATTCATTTTACGCCAAATTAATAGAACGTAGCAATACAATGAGATCTTGTGTATAATAATATACTGTAGCAATACAAAGAGATCTGAAAGGTATGATATGGACATCAAGTTACAGTGATTTCTGTGCAAATGAATGTCAAGACAAATGGGATTTTAGGAACATTATTCTTCGCGTCCATATGTTATTTTATTCACGAAATAGTCTTATTAAATACAACTCGAGCTTCAACTTTTCTCTAGATAAACGTTGGAGCTCTCGTCATATTACTTATGATAATTAACTAATCTAAGAACTAACATTTCAAATTAAAATCAGTGAACAAGGAAAGAAAGGGGAAAAAAAAAAATAAACATTAAGATGTAAATGAATTAAAATTTATTATAATAAAGCAAAATATTCTAAAACAAAAATATCACTGGAATACCAGCAAATTGACAACTGGTATCCAGCTGCTTCCTATTCTATACCTACTATAAACTACATCACTGGCATCTTTTTCCTATGCTGTGTTACTCATATAGTCAGGATTTGTAAGTATTTAATTAAATCTGAATTTCTCAAAATGGTGTTATAATATCCTCCAAGGTTATATCTTTCTTGAGTAAATTTTGATTATATCTTTTACATTAAAAATTGTATGTTCCGGTGTATCATGCGCTTAACAGTAATCACAAATATCATTTTCGGAATGTTTTATTTTTTTGCAATACGTTTTATGTAAACCATGTCCTGCAATATAATGAATAATGCCTTTGGGAGGGTTGTATGTGGTTTAATTTTAAGCTTCCATGTACTTGTTAAAAAGTTATTATACATTCTTCTTTCTACATCCATTTCTTCCCATTCTTGTTGCCATTTGTTTTTAACTTATATTTAATATCAGATATTGTATTGCATCTATCTCCAACTATTTTCTCGACCAAATCAAAATTTTGTTTCTTTAGACAAAAATATTGCTCCCTCCAGGCTAATAAAATAGTTTATGGGCCAAATAGCTGTAGTAATTAAAAGTGCCATGGTGGGTGTTGTATTTATTGCACCTGTAAAACGGTAGTAATATTTTACTTTGAGTTCTCCTAAGTAATGTTTTAAGCGTCACAGCACTCATTCTCACTGCCCAAACATTGGCTCCGTAGGTAATTATTGATGAATAAATTACGTTGTAGTATAAGGTAATAGTTTTCAAAGAGAGTTTAAAAATTTTTTTTTGGTAATACTTCCTAATTTCATCCTAATTTTTTCTGACTTTTGCCTTATATATTGTGTATGCTTTCTAACATTTAACTTTTCATCTAATAACGCTCCTAAGTAATTAAATTCTGAATTTTTTTTATGTTCTGATTATTAATCTGTATTACTGGACCTCTTTTTAAATGTCCCTTAGATAACACGTAACATGGTTTATATCGCGCAATATTCAGCTTTACATTTCTGCACCAATTATATAATATCTCTGTTAGGTTTTTACTTTCTCCATACGTACTTTGTACATAGTGTATAGAGAAGGTATTGCACTCCACCAAAAAATTCGATACCGAGATTTCACCGGAAATATAGGTTTTAGGGTTCCCTGTATCCAAAAAAAGTATTTTCAGAAAAAGGTCCGTGTATGCCCGTGTGTCTGTGAACACGATAACTCAAAAACGAAAAGTCGGTAAAATACCGAACTTGGTATTTAAGTTTAATATCTTCCAGGGATGCGAGATGAAGATTTTGAGAGAAATCCCCCCACCCAAAACTACCCTGTTACATGGAACTTTTTTTCGAAAATTTTTATTTTCTAAAAAATGGATCTAACGATTTTGATTTAAATATCGTATATTAAAGATATTTACCTGACAATTAAAATGTATATTTCGAATTTTCTAGGAATAGCCTCCGAAGACTACTTTATTCTGGATGAATTGTAAGGAATTTTGCATAACTGCTAAACTGTAAGAAATGCACAAAAACTTACCACACAAAAATGTAGATCACATTAAAACACACAATTTATGTTGTATGCATTTTTTTGGTGGAGTTGATCGTTTTTGAGATATTCCTTGTTTTTAGTTTCAGCTTTGAAAAACTTAACTTTTCTCACACAGGACTTTGTGAACTCTATCCATACAAACAAAGGAACTTCAATCACATAGTAACCAGCTTTTGACTATCATTTTAACCTATGTTACTCCCTTATTTCGCTTATACTTAAAGGTAACAAATAATATGGCTATTTCTACTAATGTTTTCTCGATTAGCATGAAGTAAATAGAAGCATAAGCTTTATAACAATAATTTGTTGCAGAGATGTAGAGAAAGTCATGTGAACGGAATACATAAGATTTTTTTATTTTGTTTCAATCTCAAATTGGCTCTATATTTCAATAATAAACATTAAATTGTCTGCATGTGCAATGGGAATGACAATTCATCATTTCAAAATGAGCACCGGAGGTTTGCAGTCGTGCTCTGTACTCATTGGAAATCCTGCATTTTGTTTCTCAAAGACGCGGTAGAGAAACAAACCCAATGTTCCACTACAAATAATATGACGAGAATTGTACATAGAGTATTTTGGTTGTGTCCATGTCTCTAAACGTAGCAACAGACAAACTTTTCTTCTTTCAAGAATCACTATAGTCCAGTTCTGTGGTGTGGTAATTAATATCATGTCTGCCTCAAGAGTGAACTACCCAAATACGTTTATTTCCGTAGGTTTTCCTTATTTTGAGAAGACGAATGTGTGAGCTCTATGGATCCCGGACTCATTTTACTATATTTTCACTCATTTCATTCATTCTATGTCCAATATGAGCTTACAGGTTAAACGGCATTAAACTTAACACACTATTTTCTGTTCCACTCGCATAACTTTCTCCATCTGCAGTGCAAACAAACTATTCTTACAAAATATTATTCTTTTTTCTACATAATGATAATCAAGATAGGCATTACCAGAAATAGTCTTTATTACTTAGTTCCTTATAAGTAGAATGGGAATAAGGGAATACACTAGGCTAAAGCAACAGTGACCGCGCCGTGGCCGAGTGGTAAGACCACTCGCCTCTCACATAGACGGCCCGGATTCGATCCCAAGGGTGGACAGAGCGGAGCAAGAGCGGGTTTTCCGGGTGTCTCCGATTTCCCCCGCCATCTCATTCCACGGGGCTCCATCGTCATTCCATGTATCACCAGTGTCACCGCCTGTGGTGCCATAACAGTAAAAGCTGGCGTTAAACATAATAAAAAAAAAATCTTTTAAAAGCTGTCGTGCTATGCGTTTGTCATTGAAACTCGGCTCTGTTTTCAAGACCAGGAGTAAAGAAAAAGAAATGTGAACCGAAAGATAGCTTCCCGTTTGAGAAAAGTTAAAAAATTTAAAATTGAAATCGACAAGGAATATTTTGTAAATGGTTTACCAATTGTACAAGTCACCTAGAATGAAGAGCTCTTCAGAGGTTCTTCCCAGAAAATTTAAGTTTACATCTCGTATACATATGGCATCTTAATGAAATCCATTTTTTAGAAAATCAAAAGTTTCAAAAAATGTTCTAATTAAAGAGTAGTTGGAGTTGGGGGAATTTTCCTGAACATTTTCGGTCGCATCCTGGGAAGATACTGAACTTAATTACACATATACATACACACACAGACACACATATCCCTTTTTCTAAAAAGGATTTATTTTTAAATTTATTTAGAGATGCTCAAAACATGCATTTCCGTTGTAATCTCGAGTAGAATTTTTGGTTAGAATATGAGGATCGACTGATAAGTCCCAGATCTCACACAGATATGACGCCACTAGGCGAGACCTCCGATAGAGAAGGCCAAACCAGTATATTGTAACGTCACCACTGGTGGTGCTGACTCCACCAGCCGTCCCTTGAATTTCAGCCCGAGATCGTAGTATTCATGTGCGATCAAAATATTCTTTACCTACTACAATTTCAGGGTCTTTCTAGGACTGTTATACTGTTGTGTAGACCCAAACACTATGCTCTATTAAAAAAAAAAATACAGCATATACTTTCTTTTTATAGAAGTTTCTCTTCACTTCGTTCGAACTCAAGTTAAGAGTGCATTAACTAGATAAGTTGTGCAGTTTTTATATGTTCCAATGTTTGTTTAAAAATATGCGAGCTCTTCAATCTGTGTAGCGGAGCACCACACTAACAAGAAGATTTTCATCCATTGAGAGTTAATGAAATGTCTCCATGTGTTTGTCAGACATGATGCACATAGAAAGCCACTGCAACCAGTCTGTGATGGCTCTCATCGTGTCCTGTTCCATATGGAGAAGCTTTTCAATGTGGAAATTCCAACTGGTAAACAAACCATCCTGGTGGATTGATTGAAACCTACTTTCATTACCCTGTTGGATCCCAGGATGTCTCAATGACACTCCAGGCAACTACACCCAAAGTCACTGTACCTCCATTCAAATTAAAAAGTGCAGCAGGCGAGTGACTTTTCCTTGTAAGTATTTGAAAAAATTAAAGGTATATTGAGTCTGTTAATTGTACAATGACATTTTTCTATATTTATGCACTTTTCCTTCTTCCTGTCATGGATTTGGTCATTGCTGTCCCATACTGAGGCTACTATTGTCCCTCCAGTGTTTTCTTAGTCAATCCAGGTCACACTTTCCAACAGGGTGGTAAGAAATCTTGCCTTAGCAGTCTGTCAAAGGGCATTCTTTCCAAATGAATTTATAGTATACAGGAAGTATACAGGAAGAATAACATCAGATGACTGAAAAGCAAGTAATGGTCTCTTATGTTATCGAGTGAGTCAAAAACCTCTGAACTGTCTGTGCAGTGTTTCTCCACTGGGAATGTGGACACATGATTTGGTACTGCTGCTGTAAACAAGGTCACACTTCAGATGCAGTTTTGCTCTGCTCTGGAAGTGCACTATTCAGTTGAGAGTGATATGGTGTAGTTCAGTTACTAAGAGTGATTTATTATTTTGTCCTGTACTTAGTCACAAGTTGTATTATGGCTTCAGCATGTGTTTTCCATTGCACAGTGTGTATTTATTTATAATTTGTATGTGTTAACTCACTCAGCTCACCAAGTGAAGATTTCAGGTGGAAAAGTTCCAGCCATAAAATTATCCATGAAGATGTTACCAAGGAAACATTAGATGACATCAGTCATCGTTTGGAGAATTCTCCCCAAAAATCACTTGGGCATCTTCCACTAGAGGCATTTCTTATGGCTGAGTGCAAAGAAATACTAAATTGCTGAAGTTAAGATCATATATAATAACTGTGGCATATGCTCTTCAACCAGATGATCCTTTAATTGGGCACTTATTTTGTAGGTGGGCTCTCAGTAGCGTATACAATGTCAAAATAGACCCACATTTAATATTTTCATGGATGAGGTTTAATCCACCTTCATGAATATGTGTGTAAATAAAATAATCATTGTTGGAGCTCTGAGAAACCTAATATTGTTCACAAAGTACCTCTTCATGATGTGTATGATGTGCCATTAACAAAGAAAGAGTTATAGGACCAATTTTTTCCGAGTCAATAGTTGACATCCTTACATCTGTAAATACAATTCCTCCTTTTTTAGAAAGTGTGACTTTGCTTTTTTACAACAAGACTCTGCAACATCTCATATGATGAATCTTTCAATGAGAACAATTGAAAGTGTGTTTCAGGACAGAATTATTAGTAGAGATTTGTGGCCTCCTCGGTCCCCTGACCTAAACCCCTGCAATTTCTATCTCTGGGATAGCTTAAAACATAAAGTGTACAAGACTGCCAACACATCCTGGAAGAATTAAAACAACATTGCACCAGGAAATTGCCAGCCTCAAGGTGAACTAAGGTGAGTGATGGCTAGATTCCCAAAAATGTGTGTACAACGATGGTGGCCAGTTTCAGCATCAGCTTTCATAAAGTTGGTAACTAAAGCCTTTAAAAATAGTTTTAAATTTAAAATGTTGTGTGGTTTCATCCACCCCTTTCTGTGAGAGCAACAAATGGCAACGAGCACCGTGGATGCAGACAGGCAAAACACTGTGCAGCCGGTTTGTACTGCGACATACTGTGTGTGGGTAGGTGTGTGAGTGAGTGTGTGTGTGTGTGTGTGTGTGTGTGTGTGTGTAATGTCAAGATCACAAGTCCTCAGAGTGACTTATCTGGTTGACGTTACAGTCCGCCACTGATACACTTGTTGCCCTCAGCTACTCAGGAAGTTTGGTTCGGAGTCAATGGTAGAGCATGTTTTTCGACTCTCCAGTGGGGAACCAAATGGGAATACACATTAATAAACCTTTAAATAACACACTAGAGAGAATTGCTACATATTGTGCTTTATTTGACTGAAAATAATGTTCGTCTTCCTGAAGCATACTTATCGGTAAAAGCACTGAGCTTACAATATTTCTATGATGCAGGGCTATTCAGACTTATGTTATTCCTGCGCAATATTAACACATTCACTTTTTCACACTTCGCACATCCAACCGGACTCTTAGCATGTCACATCTCAAGTTACGTCTGTACTCCTACCTTCTGTCCAGGTAGCACACATACACCTCTTTCCTGAATGCTTAAAATGTTACAATGGAATTTCGGGGGTAGGGGAGATCTGCTAGTCGACGTTGGGAACACTTTCCCTTTGCTTAAACAAAGAAATTCTGCCTGACTTCAACCCTCTGTTCGTCAAACCCTGTCTTCGTAAAGACTTCTTGAAACAGACGTTTATACATGATACATGGGAACAAACAAATATTATATAAATAATTAATATACCCATAATTGGTTATGCTTCTGAATGTTACCGTTTCAGTACTTTTCTGACTCATTGTTACCATCTTCTTTGATAATTTTCAATTTCCTCTATTTCCAAGCAGAAATGACATAATAAAAGTACAAAATAAACAAGAACTTGCATAACAGTTTTGTAATTTTCATATTCTATATAATTTACATAAAATACCTAGTTTCTGTAAAAAAAACAAGTACTTTATAATGCATAATTCTGTAAAATTCACAATTCATAAAACTCCTGTTGTGCAGTTCTGTGGTGAGAGGATAACATCTAACTCGTATTCAAGAGGTGTCACATTCAAATCTCAGAATAAGTTAGCTAGATAAGCATTTTTCTATTTCCAGGATTTACCCTTGTCCTGAGAAGATAAATGTTGAAAGTATAAGCTTTATGAACCCCAGGCTTTTCTGAGCATAATTTCATCCATTTGATTCATTCATCATTTAGTATGAAGGTGTATCAAAAAATAAGAGGAATTATTTTTTTCTGTTTAAACATGTGTCCATCAAAATTCACCAATGTTGGTAACAGAGAGGTCTGATGCTCAGAGATATGGACAAGACTGTCTGTACGCTATTCAATTTATCTTAGGGAGCCATTGTGTAAACATGTGTTTCAGTGACCCCCATGCATTTCAAGTTAGAACAATGAGTGGCAATTTGATTTTGTGTTCGTCTGAAAAAAATCTGGAACTGAAATGCTGCAAATAATCAGGAAACATTTAAAGATCAAGCTTTATCAAAAATGTGTGTTTTTAATGGCAAAAAAATTTCAAGATGATGAAAAAAAAGCAAAGGTGCAACCAAGTGCAGGGAAAGTTATGCATCTTATGTTTTTCAACAAAATTGGAGTAATTTATGACCATGTGGCTCCTAAACACACCACAATAACAGCTGAATACTATAGTAATGTCCTTAAAGGACCATTCAAAGAGGAAATGGCTGCCAAAGACCAGAACTTGCTCCCAATGGATGGGTCGTCTATCAGGACATCAAGCCATAGCAACACAAGAGGCAATCACTCAACTGGGTATCAAAATCATGCCCCACCCACCATATTCACTGGATCTACCACCTTACTATTTCTACCCATTTCCACAAGTGAAGAAACACCTTCATGGGTGCCAAATCTATTCAGAACTAAATAATGTTATTTTAGGTATACTCAACAGGATGTCAAGGGCTTCTCTGAGGGTTCTGAAAAGTGGATAGAACGTTGGAACCAGTGTGTAGTCTCAGAAGGAGATTATTTTGAAGGTTTATAATTAAATTTGAATAAAAAAAACAAAAAAAAACATGGTGTCCAAAAATGCTTTTTCTCTTTACTTTTTGATTTGCCTCATATGACCTACTAGATTAAAAGCCATAAAAATAAAAGTAAAAGCTCTTTTTTTGAGTAAATTAAAAATAAAAATAAAAAGAAGCCCTTTTGCCCTATTTTAAAGCATATTTCATTAACTGAATAGGTCTTCTATATGCTGAACTTTAAGCAAATTGTAATTAAAATAATAATTTTCAATTTTCATTATATATTAATTTCTAAGTTTTGATCATAAAGATATATAAAATGGAGTGTAACATCCAGTTTTAAAATCAGTTTACTCTTTTATATAAATTAGGAAAGTAATGAAGTAACCAGGCATAATTTCACTTTGCATCTGGAGGAAATTTCAGTTCCATTTCAATGGCAGCTGCCACATTAGCCAATTCAGTAGCTCTCAACAGTGAAGCTATAGTTTGTTCAAATTTGTATATGATCCCTTGAATAATCAGACCTACATCAGAAGCTGCAACAAAAATGTTCCATTCTGACATGGAAAGCTACCTAACTTGTGAAACCACCCTCTTACACTGGCTCTTTTAAGAGAATGTCACTATATGATGGTTTTTAAATTCTATTCTATTTGCATGACTGGGATGAAAAATAAAAATAAAAATGAAGGTGACCTTATTTGAGAAAAGTTCCAAGTGAAATTTGAACCAAAAACAAGGAATATCTCGGAAATGGTCACAAAAATGTATTTGCTTTAATGAGATTGATATTTTTTGTTGCAGTTGCAGTTTACCTGTTATTCAAAAGTCATCCAGAGTGATGAAGGTTTCAGAGGCTATTCCCAGAAAATTCAAATACTCATATTATTTGTGATAAAAACATCTTTAATATGGTATTTTAATCAAAATCTTTAGTCATTTATTAGAAAATAAAAAAAAACCCAAAATATTTTCATGTAAAGGTAGTCTAGGGTGAGAGGATTTTTCTGAACATCTTCAATCGCATCCTTAAACTTAAAAATATAAAATTTGATGTTTAACTGACTTTTCTCTTAAGTTATGCTGTTCACAGACACCGAGACATACATAAAACCTTTTTTACTTTCCCTTTTATGTGCATTATATGTGGTAGCAAAAGTAAAAAAGTTAATATTTTCTTTTGATTAACCCTAGCATACGGATCAGATAAAGAGGTTGGCTTTTAACCTTAGCCTACCCATGGTTAGGGCTAAGAAGAACAATTTCTACAAAGTCTACAGAATGATTCAAAAATATTTTTACAAAGTTTTGGGACCTTGCATCAAAAAAAGAAAAAAATGTTCATATAAACACATGTCCCAAAACCCTTCATTCTAGGTTTATTGAGGTTTAAAATGCTGTTAAACAAAACATTTTGAAGTGACATATTAATCTATTTTTGACATTGCCAGTTTGTTAAGAGGTGTTCCTCACAAACACTACTTATAGCAAATGATCCAAATGTCCTTTTGGTTTTGACATGCATGCACTTATCGAACATGGAATGTCAAGTACCTCCCAGTCATTGTTGAATGATTTTGCAGGCTTACATGACACATAGATTAAGAGTTTCTTCATCTGGGATATGTGCTGATAAATCAATGGTTTAAGGTGCCCCCAAAAGATAAATCCCAAAGGGTTCAGGTCAGGGGAATGTGCAGGCCATAGAACTGGTCCCTCTTTACCTATCCATTTGTCATGCTAGATACCGAGCAGTGAATCTCAAACAATGACACTAAAATATGATAGAGTATCCTGCATAAACCACATGTTTCTTCTCATTTGCAGAGACACATTTTCTAATAAGTCTGAGAATGTTCTTAATGAAGTCCCTGTAGACAGCACAGGAAATGCATACTGGGGAAATGTATTACACATCTAATAAACTACAAATGTTAACAAGCAGCTATGGCAACACAAGGCTAACTCTGCAGGGTAAAATGGATCAAAGCCTTCAATGAATGTGTGCATAAATAAATGAAGCTATTAGGTTGGACCTGGAAAGCTATTGAAGGTGACTTTCATTAATAAATTGATAATGCAAAAATGAAGCATTCTAGAGAATATGTTTATATTAAGCTATTATCTTGTTTGATTTCAGGAATCCATCCCCAAATGTTGTAAAAATATTTTTGAAAATATATATATATAAACATATTCTCTATGCTTCGTTTTTGCGTTATCAATTTATTAATGAAAGTCACCTTCAATGTCTTTACAGGTTCAACCTAATAACTTCATTATTTATGCACACATTCGTTTTATATATATTGCTTTATAAGGCTTTCACAGTTGATATCCATAATGTTGAAGATTTCTAGGTGCTGCCTCATAATATTTTAATATGTTTAGCTAGGTATTATAAGATTCAAACATGGTTGTCATTTCATACAGACTTGAGAAAGTATTGGAATAGCCTGCATAATTTGTTAGTTTTTAACTGTCATAAATTCTAACATTTGATACAGAACTGCTGAGAATCCTGAGTGAACCTCTCAAATTACCGTAAGCTAACAAGCAAAATATGAAAAATGCTAAGAACAATTTTGCTGTGTGCAAAGACACAGAAAGGTGTATTTTATGAGGTCCCCTTGGTCTTAGGTTTGAAGTTTTAGTTTGGCTGTTTGCAAGAGGAAAAGGTTAATTCATATAAATTAGCAAAATAATATGGACGAGCACTCAGAATGCAAATGCAATGTTATTGCAACATAAGTGATGAAAAAGCCTTTTAGTCTTTTGCAATGAATGTTAAAGAGTTGAATATTGAAATATTGTTTCTACAAGTTTGGTTAAAATAGATACCTGACATAAGCTGTAATTCATAAAAGCTTGCAACAGTTTTCGGATAACAAGTACCACTCTGTGAATTACTGTGCTAAACATTTTAAAATGCTTTGTAATAACATTAAAATCCATAGGTACCTAATAGATTATCAATATCACTTATAAATTGTTGGTACTCCTGAATCTTCCAATGCCTTATTTATTCAACCAAATGTCTGAAATATAAATGCAAATAATTCTGAAAGATCCTAAGAGTGCTCATGTTAATTTTAGGCATATAATTTATGGCACTAATCTATCATGATTTGAGTGTTAAGTATGTTGCATTTTTCCAGAAGAATGCTTACTTTATAGTGTCTACTGCATAATCGCTTGACTTTTTGCATCAAGTGTCTTCATCTTCAAGTCTGTAGGTCTGTTCTTATTATCATTGCACGGTGAAAGTGAACTGTTAGAATTTCTCTCCATATTTTGTGCTCTGTAACATTCTTGTGGTCTCTGTCTAAAACTATTGCTGAATTCATGGCTGAAGGTATATTTCTGTCTCTCTATTGAGTTCATGATATTATCATTAAAAACCAGTGAAACACAAATGAATATCTCTTGTATATTGATGAGGTACCACATTATGATTTGTGCATCCAGTGCCCACATTATGATCAGTGGCACAGTTACCATTCCTTTCACCAGGAAAAGTTTGAAGTTAAGAATGTACCTGTAAGAAAATAATCACTCTTTTAGTTAGCAGTCATTCCAGAATAACTGAGTCTAAGCAGCACAATGCACTTTAATTTACAATAACTTTTTACAACTATGTTTTTCTTTAGAACAATTATTTTCATGGTCTGCCTTTTTAAATAGTAGTACTACTTAGATCAAAGAAAGAAAGAGAGAAAGAGAGGGAGAAAGAAAGAGAGAGGAAGGAAGGAAGGAAGGAAGAAAGAAAGGAAGGTGTCTTCGTTGGTTAATGGTTGTATGTCCTTATATCTTTACCTTCTTCAAATAGGATACATTTTACTGTATAAGAAGAGATAATCATAGAAAATGAGATGCATGAAGCTGTGACATAGTTTAGCTTTCTCAAACCGGTTAGAAATTTGGTAGTAAATCATTGGTTGGAGTCAGGCTACTAAATGACTAATATTAACAGCTGTTACCAGTGATTACAATTACTTTCAGTTTATGCCATTTCATTGCAAAAACATTGCTGACAGTAGAAATGCTTCACATCACAACACTAATTCATTGGCTTACATGGTACAGGTATGGTTGCACATTTAACATCTGGGAGGCAGAGTTCTGATCAGTAGAGAGCAATGATTGTTATTACCTCTAGTTGAAGAGACCAATGCATTGCTTACAGTCTTAATATGTTCTCTGCTGGCTTTACTAAACACCCAGCCAATAGATTTTGTATCATTATATACTAGAATGTTTAACTTTAAAAATGACTTAAGGAGATGAGTTATTAAAATGCTTAATTTTTCAAGAAAATGTCACCTGTTTTTAAAATTGTTTTAAAACATACTGCGCTAAACATTTTCATCCAAAATTACAGTATCAATGTCCTATTTACCCCATTTTTAAAACTCTCATACTCAGCATGACTCTGACCGAGTTTCATTCCATGCACTACTTATATCATTTAAGATGTTTGGTAGTACATTACGCACAATTCACAATGGAGCAGCACTTAAGATATGGTACAAGCACTGTGTGATACTATATTGTTTCTCAAAATGTTAGTGTACACAATTAAGTGACACAATTTTGCACAATGCTCGGACAAAAGCCCACACCTTTTCATTGTTCTTTTGTATTTGAATTCAATTCCTTCATCTCAGTATAATTTAATATTTCTTCTGTAAAACAATGCATTTCCTTAGAGGTTGATGTCATTTAACAAGAACCCAAACCAATTTGCGTGGTAAAATTAACTTCACTTCAATGTTTTGTTGCTTATATTGCATTGCCAATATTGCTCCATTGTGAACCAAGAATTATTCTTAGCACCTACTTTATGCTACAATAAGTCAACTTTACCTTTTCTCATATAATGGCAGCTGCTCTTGAGGTAAAAATATAATTTTAGAATTCAAACTTACCTGTGTTTGTTTTCCATATGATTCTACATAAAACCTTATTTTTCTACTTGTAAGAAGCAAACATTTGGTTGTAAAATAATTATATTTAGTTATTTGTGCTCTTGAATAGAGAAATTGCATAATAAAATATAATTATTGGTAGACATAGCATTTTTGTTCTTGTGAATATTAAAGTGGGGATGTGAAAATCTAAAACAATAATAAATAAATGACTTCCAGATGAAATAGAAACAAACAAACTGCTATAGGTAATGCTGTTGGCTAGGTACAGTGAGCAAGATTTGAGTGAAGAAGTTAAAAATAGTCTTAATCGTGTAACTGAACAAGAAGGTGTTGATCACTATTAACTTCATCATTTGAAAATTTGTAATGGAATAACAGAAAATAGATCATTAATATCTCATATAAAAATGAGATACAGATGAGAAAAGGAAAAATGTATGAACAATTGGAATGAAGATGAGAGTGAAGGGTTACCTGAAATGAGAACAGGTGTATGGAGGTAGAAAATAAAATGGAGTCATTTTATGTAAGGACATGGAGGATTAGAAGATCCAGAACATGTAATTTTGAATGGTAGTAAAGGGTTGACCATGGAGGGGAATGCCTCCTGCACTGTGATCTATATAGATCTATTGTGGCTAACATCCCCAGGAGATGAGGTGAAGGAATCATAGGAAGCAACAGGTCTCAGGCAGACATGACACCATAATTGTGCAGAGGTCCCTAACAATCCCAAGCTTGATAACTGTGCACGTTTAAATAATTATGTACTATTACCCTTCAATGGTTGACATGGGAACTTTTTGTTTCAAAGTGTGTTTTACAGTATTTTTCAGAACATGATGACCCTGCCCCACTCTTCTTCTTAAAGTTTGCAGTTGGAAACCAAACCTCGCTGTTGCCAAGTCTTCCGCTTAGTGGTTCTTTAACTAAGACACGATTTTTGACTTGCAAGCAGTGTCTCCATGAAACAGATTTTACTATGTTGCCTCTCGTCCCTAGTTCAGGTTTGTCTTTTGTTTGCTAATGGTTATTGCCCAGTGATAGTGGGGAGCGGTCCTGTTTGAGGGCTATCATGTTTTGGAGAAAAAACTATACTGTGTACTTTCCACTTCTTAATCTTGGGATAATTGGGTATAAGTTTTGGAGTGTTCAAATATTCCATTTCTTCATTCTCCTATAAGTGGCAGAGGATGCGATAGGTGTAAAAAAATTGAGTGCATACCGCACATGTTGACAATGGAAATGGAGTTTTTTTAAGTATAAAAATATCCATTGCCCTCTACTGGGTTTGAACCTGTGATTTTGGGAATCAGAGGCTAGCATGCTACCCCTAGACTATGGAGGATGACATTCAGGCTATTTGATTGTCTTATTGCCACATTATTTTTATGGAGTACAAAGGTAAGATTATTATTGTTGTTCCTGCAATATTTCTGATTGATCGTCTGCAATTCTTAGGTACTGGCCCACTGCTGTTACATCTATGCTGTATTAGGTAAGGGTTTGATTACAAGATGCATCAAAAGGACCAAATACTGAAGTGGCTCCAGGAATTTGGAGATGAAACTGGATTTATTGAGGATGATAATACATCAGGCCAGAGGATAATACTGACAACTTAGGCAAACAGTAAAGAAAGCATTTTAAGGAAATGTTAATGTTGAACAGAAAATAAGTAGATCATACATTAAATATGGTTCTTTTAATATAAAAATGAATTTCCTGATTATATCATTTAATAACAGATAGGTACTAAAAGGTTTTTAAAGCAATTGTTAAACATCTATAAGTTGAGAGTATGATGATGGATGGTATGCACTCGTCGACCAATGGCAGGATCCTAATCAACTCATCCAATGCCAGATTAAAGAGCTCTTATTTCCAAAGCAGTGTTGCCCACTATGTTGTTCATTCTAGGTTCTACTGAAAAAATTCAAGTACAGAGTTTTAGGAGCCATCTACAGTGAATGAAATGCATATAATGTGGTTCAAATTCAGACAGTTTCACTGCTGAATTTGTCATAATCTTTCTTCTAAAAATTAATTGCAGGGTCTTATCTATTCTTAAGATTATTTTTATTTTTTTTCATTCTCTGATTAAAACTAATATGCTCCATCAATAAATAACTAGCTGGTCATCAATGAGACACCTTGCTACCCAGAGGCATAGAAAAGGGCTCAGAACCCTCTCTTTCTAAATAAAATTAATAGCAAAATATAATTTCAATTCCAATTTTTGTACTTACTGATCTATGAATACAAAATTGTATGTTCATATCATTATAGGCAAAGCTATAGCTATACCTTTCCTACTGATTACACTTTTTATATATATTTTCATAGCTGAACTGCACAATGCTTTTGGCATTGCTGCAGTATGCCATACTGCAACTCTTGTGTTTGCATACTTTGTGTTCATTATAGTGAAGCATGTAAACCCACATACATCATTCAGCACTTGCAGAAGTTTTGGTAAGCTATTTTATATTTGGATGGCTTTATATTTATCAAGCACTATTAAATATTATGTAAAATGTGATATTCAGAAATGTATTTATGCATGGGCAATTTTGGATATGATACGGATGGCAATATTTTGGGAATGATAAATTTTGCTATTCCCATTAGAACAATGTCAGCTGAAACATATCAATTTAATTTGTGTCACTATTATATTAATTACAATTTTTAGACAATGGGTATTCTGTTGTTCTTATTCTGTTACACCTGTTTCATCTTTGTTGTACTCTTTATCTTTACTTTCTTTGTTGGCTGGTCCTAGTAATACCACCGTTAAAAATGTTCAGTAGATATGAACAGAGATGCTTTATAAAAATCCAAATTGCAAGAGGAGAAATGCATGTGCTTTAGAACATTGCAAGAAGCTTGCAGGAGAGAAGTCCTGCCTTATCAAACTATTGTAAGAAAGAGAGGAATGTCAACACAGAGTACATGCTGGTAGACCCTGTTTATGCTACAGATAATATCCATGTTCAGGCTGTAAGGGCTTTATTGGAAGATGACAGATGCTGGACATGTGTGGAGATTTCCAGGGAACTTGGTATTGCAGCTTCGACTGTTCATAACTTTTTAAGAAAAAAGCTGAAAATGTGAAAAATGTATGGCAGCTGGGTTCTGCACATTCTAATTGAAACTGAAAAGTGGCAGTGAATGGAGACAGCAAGAATGTATTTGGAATGATATGTACACAAAGGTGTGGCCTTTCTTCATTTTGTTACTGCAATGGATGAGACATAGATATATTTGTATAATTCTGAGCTGAAACTACAATCAAGAAAATGGCGACATACAGAATCATCATATTCAAAAAAATGCCATGCATTGCAGGATCCTTCAAAACTGCTGATTACCGTGTATTATGGTTATGAAAGCATAATCTTAAAGTAAATGGAAATTACTACTTATATTACCTAGAACATTATTTGCATCCAGCATGGCATCATAAATGACCTCAGGCATTTGGGAGTCCTATTGCATTACATGACAATATTTCTTGTCATATAGCTGCAACAGTAAAAATTTGCTTTAAAAGGTGGAATTGGGAAGTACTCAAACATCCACTAAATTCACAGACATGTGACTATGACTTATTCTCAAAGATCAAAGAACATCTGTGAGGCATTTGTTTTCAATCAAGTGTTGATATCCAGGGAGCTCTAGATTGATCAATGAGAGAGATATTCAGAAATGCAGATAGAGTGTACCGTCTTCCAAGGACTTGGCAACATATTGTTGACCTGGCAGATTATAATGTCAAAAAATCAAAATAATTTTTTATGATGTTATAGCAGTGCCATTACTTTTCGAATGTCCTAGTATATTATCTTGGTCCAGTTTCCTAGTATATCCTTGTTGAATTTTTGGATAATTTTTCAATATGTCTGCTGCATTTCAACTTGCTATCTATTACCAGTTTTGATATGTTGCATTCACATGACTTTCTCTACAAACTATTGTTTCAAAGGATTATTCTTTTATCCACATTGGGCTATTCAAGATAAATATTAGCAGAAATTGTCTTATTACTTGCTTATATGTAAGTAGAACAGAGCTAAGAGAGTACACTACACTAAAGTCAAATCTTTTAAAAGCTCATCGCTATGTGAAGCAATTAAAATGCAGTTCTCTTTTGTATATCTGGAAGTAAAACAAAAGAGATATGAAACGAAAGTTGACTTCTTATAACTCCATGGCACGACAGCTCACGGGAAACCTTGGCCTACCGCCCGGCTGCTGCGTCCCCATCTCGGTCCACTACAGACGCCATGGTTGGGGTGCAGTGTTGGAGGGTGAGACATGGTCAGCGCCTCGAGTCCCCCCAGCCAGTTAATGCGGTCCTCATGACCTGGAGCTGCTACTTCTCCATCAAGTAGCTCCTCAATTGGCCCCCCAGGGACTTTACGAGGCTGAGTGCACCCCAGGCCAGGTCTCCCAGCAGGGGAAAAATCCCCACGCTGGTACTGGGGATCGAATCCAGGTCTCCTGCTTGGTAAGTAGCAACGCTACCACCGCGCTAAGGAGACGGCCAAGTTGACTTCTTGCCTGAGAAAAATTTAAGTAGTTTAAAATTGAAACACATAACAAGAAATATCTTAGAAATGGTTACCTCTACAAAAAAAAAAAATGTATAGTATATAAATTGTATATTTTAATGAGCTCCATAATTTTTGTGCAGAAAGGTTTTGTCTATTTCTTATGGCTTATGAGTTATACAAAAGACATCCAGAATGAAGAGATCTAAGAGGCTGTTCCCAGAAAATTCAAAATACACATTTCTTTATGATGAAAATATCCTAAACATATGGTATTTTGATCAAAATTGCTAATCAGTTTTGAGAATATCAAAATTTTCAAAAAAAATGTTCCATGTAAAGGGTAATTGGGGGTGGGAAGGCTTTTCTTCAAAATATTTGTATCGCATTCTTGGAGGATACTGAACTTAAATACCAAGTTTGGTATTACCTGACTTTTCACATACACGCGCACACACACACACACACATACAGATATTGACTTATTTTGGATTCAGGAGGCCACATGTATTTCTGGTGAAATCTTGTTATTAGATTTTTGGGTGGAATATAATACCTTCTCTTTCTTCTGTATACATTGTTTGTGCATACTAGAGGAAGTAAAAGTATGTCTCCATAATTTCCCTATTTTAGATATTTTATTTCTAAAGAGATGTGGGTTTGTGTTTTGTTACATCCATTCAATTTTATTTGTATTCAATGTGTGTGTATGCGTGCGCATGCGTGTGTATGTGCATTTGTGTGTGTGCGTGTATATGTGTGCATATTTACTTTTTTTCTTTCTTAAGACATATTTTATATGGTTCTATATGATGTTTATTTGTGTTTTGCTACTGTAATGAATAAATAAATAAATATTCTTATATTACATTGTGTGTGTGGGTGTGTGCATGAGTGGGTGGGTATGTGTGTGCATGCATGCGCAGGTGCATTTGTGTGTGTGTGCGTGCATATATGTGTGCATATTTGTTTTTTTCTTTCTTAAGACATATTTTATATGGTTCTATATGATGTTTATTTTTGTTTTGCTACTGTAACGAATAAATAAATATTCTTATATTACATAATATTTTACTTACATGGTATAACGTTGCTTATTTTGAACAAGTTGTTGTCTCTGGTCTTCCAGATTTCCTCTGTTGCTGCACAACATTTTAAAGAAAGTAATTGTAAATAGAATTATATTACACACTTGCAGCAGAATGACAGGTGGATAAAAGTGATCCAGATGAGCTGTAAATAAAAGAAAATTGAAATAAACCAAACAGGTCTAACAATGGTTATACATTCATTTCAGATTATTTATAGTTTTACCTATTCTTTCCCAATTGGTTTATTAGTGTGCTTGTTACTTTGCTGCCATTTACATGTGGCAATGGGAGAAAGTAATATCTTTAACAAAAATTAGAATTTAAATTTCCCCACAAATAAATAAAATAGAATAGACATGCACATGTGAAAATTCCTATTTCTCTAGCAATTTTGATGCAGTCAAAATATGAATTTGAATGACAAAAAATGCAACTGATCAATCAATATGAGGATCAAGATAATTAAGGCATTCTTCAATCCACAATACCTCCAGTGCACACTAGTATCCTGGTATGTATACAACACACCCAACACAGAAATCAAAAGCAACAGTTGAAAGATTTGCATAAAAAGTAGTATAACTCACTTACATAGTAACTAAGATAGCTTTACAACATTAAAACTAGCATTTGCATCTAGCACATTGCTACACCACACAATTAAAAAGGGCTCTCTCATTAAGTTGCAATTTTATAGTGAAAATATATTGAAAACAAAAATATCAGCTTCCTTTCTTTTAGGGTCCCTGTTGCCAGGAAAAATTATAAAAGTTTCAACTTTAGGTTCGTCTTCTGTTCAAAGATCAACTGCTTGGTAATGTTAACTTTTCCCTGTACAAGGCTCTAAGTATCTATGCACAAGACTGCACTAAAGGTAGCTTACACACAAGATTTCATATAGCAAAAGAAAAGACCTCGGTGGTGAGTGCCTCCAAGAAAGAAAAAATATGAAAGGATAAAAACTGTACATATTTGCAAGTTCACTCATTAAATACTATTTAAATGCTGATATTATAAGGGATTAAATAAGTATTATTAATGAGTTATTTTAATTTGTAAACATTTTTTTTGTAGCTTAACGTCCTTTAAGCTGGTTGGTCTTATTGGACAATGAATGAAATTTGTGAAATGATGCTCAAATGATCTTGGGGTCCATGGAGGTTAAAGCTCCTCAACATTCATCTTCTCAGGATAAGGGAACACCCCCACAAAAAATACCTTATCTGGGTAATTAGGTAACCCTAAGGGAGACAAAGCTGAGACATGGATATTTCTATTTTTGATCTGCTTTCAGCTTAAATATCCCAATTTACCTTCACTAAAACATATTTTAACATCAATGTAACAAAGGTTCTTTGTTATTATGTGATGCATCTCTGCTGTTAGTATCCATACTAAGATTAAACTTCTTCCAGAAACTGGTTAAGAGCTGTATCTGTTGATCCGACTTTCCAAAAACCGTGTTGTTGATCTAGCAAATATTGTATTTATTAAAAAAGGATATTAACCTTTTGAACATGATTTTTTCCATGATTTTAGAGATTGTTGGTAGCAAAGAAATAGGCCTGTAATTTTCAACCTCCTTTCTTGACCCTTTTTCAAATAGTGGATTTGTTTTTGCAATCTTTAGGCAATCTGGAAACTTTCTTGTACTAAGTAAGAGATTTATCAGGTATGCTAAGGGCTCACTTATATGTAAACAGCATTTTTTTATTACAAAACTGGAGAGATGATATACGCCATAAGATTTTTGTTAAAGAGGCTCTTAGTTACAGATTTGACTTCATTAACATCCATAGGCAAAAGGAACAAAGAGAAAGGAAAATATGAAACATTTCTAAATTCATTATCTTTATCATTCTGACTTAGCTTATAATTATTTATTTCATTGAAGTGGGTATTGAAAACATTTACTACAGCGCTAGTATTTGAAATTATTTTACCATCATACCTAATTGATTGGATATTGGGGAATTCATTGTATAAGCCCATCTCTGTTTAATAATGTGCCAAATTGATTTCGATTTACTTGCTACCTCGCATATTTGCTTATTATTAGATAGCTTTTTGGCTTGCAATATGGTTTTGTTGCATATTCTTTCATAATTTTTAAACACACCTTAAATTCCTGAGTTGTATTATTTACTTTAGTATATTTATTTAAAAACCTTAGTCTCTACTCGATTATCTATTTTCTTGCAGGAGTGTCTCACTCACCACTGTACCGACATCCTCCTTCACCATATTCTGGTTTGAGATGATATCCAGGAATTCCAGGCACAATGTCTCTATGAAGGAAGACAATCACTAGTATTAGGGGCATTCCCCAAGCATAACATGAATACAGCACAACTTTTGCCTTCCTACTCAATGTTTTCAGCATGCTGTGAACAAATAGAATGATCATGCATTAGCTATTATGTAGATTACTTCAGCACTTTACTCTGCAGTAGTTGCACTGGACTCAAGGTCCACATAAAATAATTTACCTTTCCTTTTAAATTCTTTGGAATTAGGAATCGTTTGACCTCAGTGCCTTGCTGTAATCAGCAGTATTATATTATTGCTTTGTTTCACTTCAACTTGTGCAGTTGTTCTGGAATGTTCAATAAATATAGACTGACAATTCTGCACAAGCAATGACATTGGAACATTTTCTATATTGCCACTATTAGTAGAAATAGCAAAAAGTTTAAATTTCTATTTGCCACATGATATTTTAAATTCAGTCAATGAAATGCTTGTCTACTTTTTATTTTCCCCTATCACATATGTGCAATATATTCCATTAAAAAATTTCAGGCTTCACTGGAAATATGTTTTGACACCTAAATCCAAAAAATACACTTTTACAAAAACATCCATGTAGGCATCTGTGCATGTATGAACACTATAACTCAAAAATAAAAAGTTGGTTAAAAACCAAACTTGATATTTAAGTTCAGCATCTTCCAAAGAAGCAACACAAAGAATTTCAGTAAAATCTCCCCCCCCCCCACACACACCTCAAACTGCCCTTTATATGGAACATTTTTCAAAATTTTAGATTTTCTCAAAATTTCTAACGATTTTGATTTAAATACTGTATATCAAAAATGTTTACATGGCCAATAAAATGAATAACCAGAGTTTCTTGAGAAAATCCTCTAAAATCCTCTTCATTCTGAATGACTTTTACATTACTGGTAAACCATAAGAGATAAACAGAAGGATAATGCACAAAAATGTAGCTCTCATTAAAATACATAATTTATGCCATGTACATTTTTACCTTTTTTTTTTTATGGAGTTATTGATTTCTGAGACATTCCCTGTCATTTGTTTCAATTTTTAAATGCTTATGCTTTCTCAAATGGGAATTTTTCATTCATCTCTTATTTCTTTTATTTTACTCCTAGCCATGCAAAGAGAACCAAATTTTAATTGCATCACATAATGACTAGCTTTTAAAAGTTTTGACTATCGCTTAAAGACTAGTGTATACCCTTATTTCCCTTTTACTTACAAGGAGGTAAGTAATTAAACCATTTCTGCTAATGTTCATTTTGATTAGCATAAAGTAGATAGAAAAATAAACTTTTATTAGAATACCTTGTTCGCAGAATAAGTGGAGAAATTCATGTGAATGGAACACATCAGAGTTTCCAATATTCCCATACCCATAGTGTGCCAAGAATACAAAAACCAAAATACCAATCTACAGAGGGAAATAAAACAAGAGAGAAAGGAAAAAAAAAAAAAAAAAAAAATGAAAATTATTACTCATTGTAAAAGCTATTTCAGGGGGAAAAAAATCTGAAGTGTTCCATATGTATAGTCATTCCAAATACAAACTACTCTTACAAAATATTATTCTTTTATCTACATCATGCTAATCAAGATAAACATTAGCAAAATTGGCCCTATTATTTGCTTCATTGTAAGTAGAAGGAAAAAAATAAATGGATAATTTATGCTAAAGTGACAGTCAAATCTTTAAAAGCTGGTCGTTATGTGAAACAATTGAGGTTTGGTTAGTTTTGTATGGTCCCATTTGAGAAAAGCCAGGTTGTTTAAAACTGAAACCAAAAATGTCAACTCTACAAGAAAAGCATATATGACTAAATTATGTGTTTTAAAGAGATCTAATTTCTTTTATATATTAAGTCTTTTACAGTTTAACCGTTAAGCAAAATTCTGCAAAACTCCCCCAGAATAAAGAGGTCTTCAGAGGCTATTTTCAGAAAATTCAAAATGTACATTTTATTTTTGATGTAAATATCTTTAATATATTATCAAAAGTTTTTAATAAAAATTGTTAGAGCCATTTTTGAGAAAAACAAAATTTTCAAATATTTTTCCATATAAAGGGTAGTTTGTGGTGGGGGGATTATTTTGAAAATCTTTATTATATACTTGGAAGACTAGATCTAATTACCAAGTTTTGTTTTTAACAGTCTTTTTGTTTATGAGCCACACACACCCACCCCCACCTACACCCACACCCACCCACATGCGCCCACACCCACGCGCACGCACATGCACCTCCTCCCCCCACAGACCTTTTTTTTTTAAAGATGCTTTTTTCAGATTCAGGGGACAACATATATTTCTGGTAAATTTCAAAATCAAAATTTTGGAAGAATACATTACCTTCTCTAGCTGTTACAATGTACACCTGTGGACAAAAAAAAATCTATTCCATTCATATAACTTTCTCTAGCTGTTCCATATTCAAACTGTTTTTACGAAAGATTATTCTTTTATTTACTAATCAATGAGTAGAATTAGTCTTATTGCTTGCTTCCTTGTAAGTAAAAGAGAAATAAGGGAATACATTGGGCTAAAACAATAGTCAAATCTTTTAAAAGCTGGTCGCTATGTGAAGCAGTTGAGATTTGGTTTGCTTAATCCCATTTAAGGTGGTTTAAAATGAAATCAATAATAAGGAATATCTTGAAAATGGTCAACTGTTCAAGAAAAACTTAATGTGTTCCATTTACATAACTTTCTCAAATTGTTTTACAAACATATAATTCTTACAAAAGAATGTTCTTTTATCTACCTCATGATAATTGAGGTAACCATTAGCAGAATTGGTCTTACTACTTACTTCCTTGCCAGTAGAAGGGAAATAAGATAACACACTGGGCTAAAGTAAAAGTCAAATATTTTAAAAGTTTGTCACTATGTGAAACAATTGAAACTTAATGCTCCTTCTATTGTCAAAAATAAAAACAGGACATGAAATGAAATAGGACTTCCTGTTTGAGAAACGTTTATGTAGTTTAAAATTGAAACCAATAACAGAAAATATCTCGGAAATAGTTAACACAACAAACAAAATAAAAAAAACTCTGATGTGTTCCATTCACATAACTTTCTCTATTTCTCTACAACAAATTACTCTATTTACTTCTACTAATTGAAAAAAAAATGCAGAAATAGTCTTATTACTTGCTTTCTTGTTATTAGAAGCCAATTAAGGGGACCTTCTTCTGAAAATGCTTTTTTTGGATACAGGGGACCTTAAAACATATATTTCCGGTGAAATCTCGGTATTGAATTTTTTGGTGGAGTGCAATACTTTCTCTATACACTATCTACATAGTGCGTGTAGAGAAAGTAAAAAACTTATGTGTTCCATTCACATGATTTTCTCTATATTGCTGTAACACATTATTGTTGTAAAGTATATTCTTCTATCTACTTTATAATAATGCAGATAAATATTAGCAGGATTGTCTTAATTACTTATTTCCTCATAAGTGGAAGGAAAATAAGGGAATATACTAGGCTAAAACGATAGTCAAAGTTTTTAAAAGCATGTTACCATGTGGATGAAATTCATTTGTTTGCAGGGCCAGGAGTTTAAAACTTTCTATGTGAGAAAAGTTTAAGTACTTTATATCTGAAACAAATAACAAGGAATATCTCAGAAATGGTCAATTCCACAAAAAAAAAAAAAAAAAAAAAAAAAAAAAAAAATACATATGACATAAATTGTGTGATTTAACGTGATCTACATTTTTTTATGAAGTAAGTTTTTGTCTATCCCTTTAAGTTTACCAATTACACAAAAATCAACCAAATTCATTCAGAATAAAGTGGTCTTCAGGGGCTATTCCTAGAAAATTTAAGATATTTATTTTATTTTCCATATAAATATCTTTAATATGGGATATTTTAGTCAAAATCGTTAGAGCCATTTTTGAGAAAATAAAAAATTTCGAAATTTTTTCTATGTAAAGAGTAGTTTGGGGTGAGGGATTTTTCTCAAAATCTTCATGTCACATCCCTGGAAAATACTAAACTTAAATACCAAGTTTATTATGTTACCAACTTTTCGTTTTTGAGTTTTCGTGCTCACAGACACAGATACACACACACACACACACATGCACACACAAACACATACACACACACACACAGACCTGTTTCTGAAAATACTTTTTTTTTTTATACAGAGTACTCTAAAACATGTATTTCCAGTGAAATCTTGGAATCAAATTTTTGGGTGGAATGCAATACCTTCTCCATACATTATTTTCATGGTATGTGTAGAGAAAGTAAAAAATGTATATCACATAAATTGAGTTTTCATTTTTTGTGAAGTAGCTTTTCTGCATCTCTTACAATTTACCAGTTATACAAAAGCCATTCAAAATGAAGAGGTCTTCAGAGGTTATTCCCTGAAAATTCAAAATATACATTTTGTTTGTCATAAGAATATCTCTAACATTTTAATAATAATCGTTAATAATTTTTCAGAAAACACAAATTTTCAAAAAATCGTCCTTACAAAAGATAGATGAGTGTGTTTGTTGTATTTTTGAAAGATATTGAACTTAAATGCCAAGTTTGGTATTAACTGACTTTTCTTTTTTAGAGTTATGCTGCCTGTGCAGATGTACACGTGCATGTACATACTCTCTCTCTCTCTCTCTCTCTCACACACACACACACACACACACACACACACACACACACACACACACACACATATATGGACCTACTTCTTAAAATGCTTTGGATCCAGGAGACCCTAAAACATGTTTTTCCACTGAAATTTTGATATAATTTTTGTACATATATGATAGAGAAAGTAAAACTATACATGTCATTAAAGTAGACAATTTGTCAAATAGTGTAATTGTTTTTTTCACGCAGTCAATCTGTAATACTTTTTTTTAAAATTAACCATTTCTGAGATATTCCTCATTATTTGTTTGAGTTTTTTAAAACGATTCCATTCACAAATGCTATTAGTTGTTTGTCTCTTAGTATTTTCCTGATCATGCAAAAAGATTAGAAATTCAAGCCTTCACATAGCAAACAACATTTAAAAGATTTGACTACTGCTTAAGCCTACTAATTCCCTCTTTCCATTGCACCTCCAAGCAAATACATAATCTAACCTCATCTATAAACGTTTATCTTTATGAAACACACAATTTGCAAGTTTATTTTAATTTTCCTGGCATATTTCCTTTTAAACTTATATATGAAATATGTTCTGATTTTCTTTAATGACAGTCTTTGGAGATTTTAATGTCAACAAGTTTAGCTTGTTAAGAATTAACTATATATCTATTTTCTAGTTCAGGAAAGGACTCTTAAATGTAAGTTTTCAATTTTATGTAACTCTACAATCATATAATTATATGAGTATTACTATAAATATTCATAATTTTAATTAATATTATGGATAAATCATTCTCTCTCTGCTTGTTTCATTTTATAAGTATGGGCATATAAATGTACTTTGTGCCTAAAATAGTTTTATCTGCAACATCAGAGAACAAATACCTGCTGCTAAACCTTTTGGTGAAAATTTCTGGTTTTGTCTTCCATTCTTCAATAAAATGTTAATATAATTAAGTAACAAGAGGTATAATATGTGTTATCCATTGCAGTATGTATCTAGTTTTAATAAGCAGTTCTAATTAATCTTAGGCTTTTATAAGCCATGGAAATGAATGTACCTATAGTATTATTATGAATGCAAAGCAGATCTCTTTAATTGGCTATCGTGAGTATGTTAGAAATAAGTTTTCTTTAAATAATATGAAGGGTGAGCAAAAATCTGATTCTATTAAATTTTAAATTAAAATTCAGTTAAGCTGTGCTTATAGTTTAAGATAAAAGCAGAAAAGCATTTTCTGTGCTTACCTTATAAACCAACAAAGATCATAGCATATCACGTTCAACCAGAAGAAACTTGACTGGAACATGATGAAAATTACAAGTGCTGAAAATATTTAAAAGACAGTCAGAGAAGTAGTTCGTTTTCAAACAAATAAGGAGAGAAATAGTGAGTGAGTGAGTGAGTGAGTGAGTGAGTGAGTGAGTGAGTGAGTGAGTGAGTGAGTGAGTGAGTGAGTGAGTAAATGAAGAAGAAAGAATCAAAAATAAAAATTGGATGAATACCAAACTTGGTATTTACATCCAGTATCTTTCAGTGGATGAGACAAAACATTTTTTCTGAAATTCCTCCCTCCCTGAATCGTGCTTATATGGAGAAGTATTTGTTACTTTTTATTCCCTTGAAAACAGTTTATTCATCTTGATTAAAATATTTAAAGTTTAATATGCCAATATAAGAATAATATATATTTTAAATTTTCTGTGAATTGATTATGACCATTCCTAAACATTATTGAACCTTACTATTTAACTATTAAGCACCCACATGTGATACAAAAATATTGCATGAACATTTGCAAACAATTAATAAAATACTTAGAATGGTATCACAACACTTCAACCACAGATGCACAAAATTTTTAATTTCCTGAGCAAGGGTAAGAAAGAAACAGTACATTACTAAACATAGTTCCCCAAAGAGCAGGATAAATTGTTAACAACAACAACAATAATAATAACTGTAGACTCAAAACAAACATCTTTGACAGTAATACATTCAGACAATTTCTATATTCAGCCAATTACATTGGAAGAAGCTATAATGATGAAAAGTAACAAAACAGGTAAAACTTTCATCAATGCAGGATTGTTTACTATCCACAGCAAATGTTGGTGATGTACTATTTTGTTAGTGCATAGTGCATAGGTCGGAAGATATTGAATTCTGCCCAAAAATGTTATACCAAAATTTCACTGAAAATACACATTATAGGGTCTCCTATATATAAAAAAAAGAACATCAATTTTGCAAAAAAGTCTGTGTGTGTGTGTGTGCATGTGTGTGAGAGAGTGTGTTTGTGTGTGTGTGCGCGTGCATGTGCGTGTGAATAGCTTAAAAACAAAAAGTTGGTTAAATACTAAACTTGATATTTAAGTTCACCGTCTTCCAAGGATGTGACATGAAGATTTTCAAAAAAATCTCCCACCTCAAACTACCCTTTACATGGGAAAAATTTGATTTTCTAAAAATGGTTCTAATTAGTTTGATTAAAAACATATATTAAAGACAGGTGTATAACAAATAAAATGTATACCTATTGACTTTTCTATAGACTCTCTGAAGTCCTCTTCATTCTATATGACTTTTGAATAACTGGTAAACTATAAGAGATGGACAAAAGTATCTACACAAAATGTAGATCTCATTAAAACACCATGTATGTCATATACAATTGTTTTTGTGGAGCTACCAATTCTGAGATATTCTTTGTTATTAGTTTCAATTTTATAACACTTAAAGCATTTTTCATATGGGAATTTTGCCAACTCCTGGAATGCAAATAGAAGTGAATTTCAATCACATAGCTACAAGCTTTTCAAATATTTTAGCCTAGTGTACTCACTTATTTACCTTCTACTCGTAAGGAGCTAAATAATAAGACAATTTCTGCTAATGTTTGCCTTGATAAGCATTAAATAGATAGATGAATAAACTTTTTAAGAATAATTTATCACAAAGAGATAGAGAAAGTCATATGAATGTAACACATCAGATTTGTATATTTTAGTTTGAAATGGGAATCCTAAATGGGACAAATATGAACCATAAAGAGATTAATAGAACCATCCCTGTTTATGAATATAACATTTTTGCCAGACCTATTTTACAATATGAAAGTGAAGCATGGACTTCATGGAAAGTAGATAAAAGCAGGATTACTGTCAGTGAAGTGAGGATCATTCACTGAACAGAAACCCATATTATGTGGGGGGGGGGGATGCCTCAGCATAGAATTTGTCTTGGATTACATCCATTAGTATCAAGAGACTGGATATAACATTTTAACAGAATGGCCAAATATACCAAATGGGGAAAGATGATTAGGAAATCTCATGAATAACTTAAGAAAAACTTCATTAGACCATGTTAGTTTGTTGTGGACTTGAATCTATCAGGAAAATGATGATGATGTTGTTGTTGTTGTTATATTCGCTCCAGGAAAGTACAATTTCTTTTTTTTTCATTTTGGTCAGTGCATGTCTAATGTGACTGTGAATGATTCAGAAAGTCAATCCTTCACTCATAACACACATCCCTCTCTACACTTCTCACCATACTAGAAACTAATGGAGTAGTTGCATTGACCATTGAAGCTGGAAGGACAGTTCCTGCTGTCTGGATTTTGATAAACACCTCTGAAAGGCTAACTATATATAATTTTAAAAAGTAAGGTATAATACCCTTAATATAGACATGAGAATTAGTTTCAAACTAAATACATTTTAAATATAAGATCTAATATCAGCATATAACAGTTATATTTATCTATATGCACTGCCCCTATTATAGTTAATCGTAAAATAAATCAAAATAGAGCTAAAGCAGGTTTAGTTTCCTCTGAAGTAATATCATATTCCATCACAATAAGCTAATTGCACAACTAAATTGTTGGAAACATGTATGATAATAATAGCAATTTTGTGGACCATAAACAACACAAATTTAAAATTTGTGTTGTTTTAAACTGTAATATATCTTTGTAATTTAAACTTATTATTTTTGGTATTTATTTAATCCGTTTGATTATTATGAGCTTGTCCAAAATGACAAAGAAAGTAAAGATAAAGAGTACAACAAAGATGAAACAGATGTAACAGAATAAGAACAACAGAATACCCATTGTCTAAAAATTGTAATTAATATAATAGTGACACAAATTAAATTGATATGTTTCAGCTGACATTGTTCTTATGGGGATAGCAAAATTTATCATTCCCAAAATATTGCCATCCATATCATATCCAAAATTGCCCATGCATAAATACAATTCTGAGTATCACATTTTACATAATATTTAATAGTGCTTGATAAATATAAAGCCATCCAAATATAAAATAGCTTGCCAAAACTTCTGCAAGTGCTGAATGATGTATGTGGGTTTACATGCTCCACTATAATGAACACAATGTATGCAAACACAAGAGTTGCAGTATGGCATACTGCAGCAATGCCAAAAGCATTGTGCAGTTCAGCTATGAAAATATATATAAAAAGTGTAATCAGTAGGAAAGGTATAGTTATAGCTTTGCCTATAATGATATGAACATACATTGAAGATCTCTCTTTATAGCACACCACTGGATGAATTTCCTCTTTGTCCAAGAATGCTTCAAAGCAAAACTCTTCTGGACTTAAGATTTTGTTTTTAAACGAGAGATAGCCTTCATCAGAAACAGTGTATTTGTCTTTATGAGGGAGAAGGCGAAAACCTCCAAAAGTGCACGGTGAATTGTCTATGTATTCCAACTGTATTCCATCTGTTGACTTTGCATGGAAATGTCTGAGCATTCGATGGTGGCTTCTGGAACACAAGTTTCTGCTATGGAGGAATGTTTCTCCATTTGGACAACATTTTCTCACGATTGTTCTATTTATTGTAGTGGGTGTTGTGGTGCTGCTCACACTGTTGGAACCATGCAACCAGATTTCGTAGTCATCTATGTAGTCCTTTATGTCGTCATTGTCGTCATAATCTTCATCTTCATTGCCGTTTGCGTCATCCATAAGAACAACTCGACGGATTCGTGGTTTAACTCCACGTGAACTGGCAGCGATGCTATTTTCAATTCTCTTCAACGGCAATTCGCCATCTCTATCTGATGCGGAAAGTGATCTCTTTGCATGGGTACTTTTATTATGTTTTTCGAATTTTTTACGTTGTAACAACAGTTTTAATTCACCTCTATCTCCTGTTATTCTCACAGTTCTTTCATCCTTTGGTATATTTTCGTTTACAAACTCGTGAGTATTTTTGCTCTGTTGATTAATGGCGGCTATTTTCGTGAAAAATAAAAGCGAAGCATTTTTATTTTCCCTGTTTTTTGCCGATATGGATTTTTCTGCGATGACTCCGTTGCTACTCCGGGTAGAAATTGACTGACCGGTCACTCCCATAATAATGACTATGGGCACCAATGCATTCAGAATCTTCATTTTCACCGAGAAATCGCAAAAAGGGAGGAACTCACTAGGATATGTGGTAACCGACTATGCACGAAGTGAATACAAGGGAAATAGGTTAGATAGTACATGTGACCTCAAAGAGGAAGGAAGCTGTGGTTGGAAACTTGTCATTTGCAACATTCTGGTATACAAGCGTATTCATGGCGCAGGTTCTGTTCATAATCAACGGGCAAACTATTAGAGATCGTCCATATTGTTATTGTTACCGTCTTGCATCTTTACTTATGTAAGAATGTAAACATATCACCAACTCCAGATGTACTTTTAATGGTATTTTAATCGGCGCGGCGGTCATATTGGGTGATAAATACGTGATTGAAATGGGTCTCATTCAACCCGTTATGCATGCAGCTTTCTTACAATTATTATCCAACGGAGGGTCGATCTCGGAGCCTCCGGGTTATATGGCAGTCCCGCCAAGGTGTGCTAGTAATAGTTTTGTTTTAGATTTGTTCTTCAATAAAATATCATACATAAACGTAATTAAAAAAAAAACAACTTAAAACTCCTTAACAACGAAGAACTGTTAGCCTAAAGGAATCACATTTCTGAAAATTTCCATTTTTCAAGGGGTAAGTAGCTTGCAATACCTTTGTCTTTTTGTGCTTGGTACTTGATGATCGATCACGTGAGCTGAGTTCCGAAACAACTTGAACTTAGTCACATTACGAAGTCAGTGACTGCTATTTGGGTAGTTTAGCGAAATATTAAACGGAAATGAATTATTTAAAGTCTAAAGTGATAATATTGCGGATTACGTTGAATAGAATGGGCAGAACGCCTTTACAGTAGATCGCAATAATTCAGCGTCAACTGCCTACATTATATTATCAGTGATATATAGACGTACAATATTTTAGGTATACAAAAACAAATTTTCTGGCTTTATAATATTAATATAGAGTTTCTTGTAGACACAATGAGAACGGGAAATGCAAAAATCCTTTAGAGGTTGACTTTGTTGAAATATTATCTTTGCATGTCTATGAGAAAAAATCAGACGTGTTTCAGTCACATTATTTTCTTACATCTCTGTAACAAATATTGTTAAAAAGCTTATTCTTCTATCTGCATCATGCTAATCGAGATAAACATTGGCTGAAACAATTGAAATTCCAATATCTTTACTTGCCAGGAATAAACAAATGAGAAATGAGAAGAAGACATCCCCCTTGAGAAAAATTTAAGTGGCTAAAATTGAAACCAATAATCCGGGGTATCTCGAAAATGGTCAACTTAAAAAAAAAAGTATGTAACATAAACTCTGTGTTTTAATGGGAGTTTCACATTTTCTGTAGTAAGTTTTTGTATATCTCTTACGGTTTGACAGTTATACAGAAGTCATTCCGAATGAAGTGTTCTTCAGAGGCTGTTCCCAGAAAGTTCAAGATATGCTTTCGTTTGTCATAAAAATATCTTAAACATAAGGTATTTTAATCAAAGGATTTAGAGCCATTTTTGAAAAAATCAAAATTCTCGAAATCGTTCCATGTAAAGGGAAGTTGGGGTTGCGGGGAGTTTCTTGAAAATCTTTGTATCGCATCCTTGAAAGATTCCAAACTTAAATACCAAGTTTAGTACTTAACGGCCATTTCGTTTTTGAGATATGCTGCCCACAGATACATACATACATACATACATACATACATACATACATACATACATACATACATACATACATACATACATACATACATACATACATACATACATACATACATACATACATACATACATACATACATACATACATACATACATACATACATACATACATACATACATACATACATACATACATACATACATACATACATACATACATACATACATACATACATACATACATACATACATACATACATACATACATACATACATACATACATACATACATACATACATACATACATACATACACACATTCACACATACACACATACACACATACATACGGACATTTTTAAAACATTTTATTCAGGGGGTCTCAAACATGTATTTCCGGTGAAATTTCGGTATCGAATTTTTAGGTGAAATGCAATACATTCTCTATACATTATGAACATAGTACGTGTAGAGAAAGTAAAAGTCGGATGTGTACTAACACGACTTTGTCTACCTATTCTGCAACAAAATATTCTTACAATAGCTTATTCTTCTATCTACTTCATGCTAATCAAGATACACATTAGCAGAAATGACCATTATTAATGCAAATATTACTTAATTCCTTATAAGTAGAATGGATATAAGACAATACACTACGCTAAAGCGATATCAACATTTTTAAAAGCTGTCTCTGAGTTTGCAATTCAGTTGTCTCTCTTTTTTTAATTTATTTATTTAAGGTCACTTTATAACAACAAAGGTCATCAGCGACCACAATATTCCTACAAGATCGATGTATATACAAAATTTAATAAAAATATATTACAACGAGGTTCCCTTTCTCAGTTCTTTTTGTATGGCCAGAAGTAAACCAAAAGAAACAGAACTGGCAATTGTCGTTTGAAAAAAGAATTAAGATTTTAATTATGTTAAGTATTTAAGTATTTTAAAATTGAAATTAATATCAAGGAATAAGTCGGAAATGGTTAATTCAAATTAAATGCACATACCTATATGACATAAATTCTGCGTTTAATCGAGATCTACATTTTTTTGTGTAGTAAGTTTTTGTTTATCTCTTCCAGCGTTTTAAGTTTAAGCCATTTAAAGTGAAGAGCTCATCAGAGACTATTCCCAGGAAATTCAAACTATACTTTTTCATTTCATACCATGTGGTGTTTTAATCGAAATCGTTTGAGCCAATTTTATAGAAGTTCAACATTTTCGAACATTTTTTCATCTAAAGGGTAGTTCAGGTTGGTATTTTCTTGAAAATCCTCGTGTCGATCCTTGGTCGTGCTGAATTTAAATATCAAGTTTGGTGTTTAACCGAGTTTTCGTTTTTGAGTTATCGTGTTCACAGACACGAACATACCCACACACACACACACACACACACACACACACACACACATACACACGCACGCGCGCATACCTTTAATACTATGCTTTTTTTTCTTTCTTTTATTTTTGTTAGATATAGGAGTATATAATTCCAGTGAAGTTTCGGTATCGAATTCTTGGGTGAAATACAATACCTTACCTACCTATGTATTACTTACTAAAAAGCAAACGTATTTTTTTGTTTTGTTTTGGATACAGTAAACTCTAAAAGTGTATTTCCAGTGGTCTTGTATCGAATTTTGAGTGGAATGCAATACCGTCTCTACCCATGCACTATGTTCGATGTAGAGAAATTAGTAAGATCTTTTTATTTGAGAAAACTATTAGCATTGACTTTACACTAATAATAAAGAGTATCTCAAAATTGGCATGTATTTGACATAAATTGTGTGCTTTAATATGATCTACAATTAATTATACATCAGTTATCCACAATGAAGAGGAACCAAAGGCTATTCTCAGGGAATCAGATCCGTATACATTTCCGTTGTCATAAAAATATCTTAAACCTATGTTATTTTAATCAAAATGGTTAGAGCCAATTTTTAGAAAACCAAAATCTACAAAAATAAATATTTAATATAAGGGATAGTTTGTGGTGGGGTTATCTTGAAAATCTTCATGTCGCATTCTTGGTAAATGTGAAATTAAATAATACTTTTGGTATATAACGAATTTTTCGCTTTTGGATAGTAATGTTTACACACACACACACACACACACACACACACACACACACACACACACACACACACACACACACACACACACACACACACACACACTTCTTCTAAAAAGGATTTTTCTGGTTTCAGGAGAGTTCAAAATGTATTTACACTAATTTCTATGTCGAGACTTCATCGGAAATATATATTTTGAGGCTCCCGAATAAAAAAAAATGCATTTTCAGAAAAAAGGCCAGAGTGTAAATTTTGAAAGTTAAATTTTTGTAAATAACATTTGAAATTTGTGATATTTTTGTGACAAATGAAATGTATAACTGAATTTTCAGGGAATAGCCTCTTTAGTCCTTTTCATTCTGGATCGGTGGAGGACGATGGATTTTTTTCGGGCGTAAAAATCCTTAACGTGGTTTCTTTCGGAAGGGAAGTAAAGCCGTTGGTCCCGTGTTGTAGATTTACGGCTAGTGAAAGAATCTCGTGCCTTATAAAAGGCTTCTGAGCAAAATTAACTGGTCTTTCACGCTCATAATAGAATGGGATGCTGTGAACTACAGCAGTTAAAGATCGTCCATAAATAAAACTCAATTTCCTTTTATTTCATCTGGATATAATGCAAATAGTAAATCATAAGATATAGACAATGCCTACTACAAAAAATGTAGGTCTCTTAAAGCACACGTTATAATTTTGTGTGGAGTTAGCTACGAGATATTTCTTGTTACTAGTTTGAATCTTTCAATACTTATTTTCTCAAATGCGAGATGGTTATTCTGATTTTGTTTTCTTTATTTCTTCCTTCTGTTTCTTTATTTTCACCCTCATAATCATGCAAAGAGTGCGGAATGCCAAAGCATTCACATAGCGATCAGCGCTTGACTATCACTTCCTATTGTACCTGAAACGAAATATGTAATAAAACCGTTTCTACAAACGTTTATTCGATATAATTACTCTGGATTACTTTTGCATAACTGGTAAACCGTAAGAGATCGACAGAAACGTACTACACAAAAAATGTAAATCTTATTAAAAACTCAATTTATCACATACATTTTTTCATGAAGTTGACCATTTCCGAGATATTCCTGGTTATTTATTTTAGTATTAAAATATACAAGGTATTTGTGATCTACTTGTCATGCAAAGAAACGAATTTCAATCACATACCAACCAGGTTTTAAAAGATTTGACTATCGCTTTAGCTTATGGTACTCCCCTATTTCCGTTCTACTTACAAGGAACGAATTTCAATCACATACCAACTAGGTTTTAAAAGATTTGACTATCGCTTTAGCTTATGGTACTCCCCTATTTCCGTTCTACTTACAAGGAACTAAGAAGTAATACGCCCATTTCTGCTAATGTTTATCCCAATTAGTGTGATGTAGATAGAAGATAAATTTTTAACAATACTTTGTTGCAGAGATAGAGAAAATTACTTGAATGGAACACATAACAGTTTTTGAGAAAATCATAGTTAGTTTGGCATAGGTGAATTTACTTGAAAACTTTCGTGTCACATGGGAGATACTAAACCTAAATGCCAAGTACTTACACACACACACACACACACACACACACACACACACACACACAGAAACCTTTTTATAAAAATGCCTGTTTTGGACCCAAAACATGATTTTGGTGGACTTTTGGAATCGAATTTTTGGGTGGAATACAATATCTTCTCTACTTAATGTATACATTTTACATATGTCTAACAAAAGTCAAGTTTTAACATTATCTTACAAGCGGTCAGCTTTTATACCGAAGATCTGTATCTCTAGGGTTGCCTAGTTATATAAAATCATATTGTATGCTACGCAAGTAAAGAATCATTACGAATCATTCAAGACGCACGTTTTATTTCAACATTTCACACATATGTGATTTTACACAGAATATTTTCATGAAATATAAACTATATATGTTTTTTCCAGGCATTGATATTTTGGGATGATGACCGGGGACTGCTGTTGAAAAGCTTCCTTGGAAGTTAGAGGTCTTTAGTATCAAGATCTCTCTCTCTCTCTCTCTCTCTCTCTCTCTCTCTCTCATTCTCTCTCACCCTCATAGTTTACCTGTATACAAAAATATACAGATTTATTCCAAATGAATAGGACTTCACATGCAATTCACAGAAAATTAGATCTATTTTGTTATTTTGTCATTATTAGTATCAGGCTATAGCGTCGCCTGGGAGTCCGGGCCTCTCTCCTTGGAGAGATGGCTTGGTTTGGCAGTCCTGATTAGCCATTTCAGGAAGGATTCGCCTTTTGATCTTAACCGCTCAGGTAATTTGTTCTAAATAACATGTTATTCCCTGTTGTAAAGTACACCATTGTTCTAAGAGTTTATTTAGCAGATTATTTGGTCCGCTGTAATCACTTAAACACTTGGGCCTTAGGCATTTTTTTCTACTGATTAACATTGATTATCTTGGCTAATGCACTTATGTGCTTGTGCTCCGTGTAGCCGTCTTGATCTGATGCTGCCATCTCCTTCTGTCTTTCGTTGTGTGGTCCATCTGTTGCCGAATGTTTTCTTGAGATCTTCTAACCATCTTGTGCGTTGACATCCCGATCTTCTTCATCCTATCCTCGGTTCCCATTTCGTTGGCCTATGGGTCTATCGGTTGAGTCTTGCCTCACGATGTAAACCGCCCATCTCCATTTATGATAGTTGCTGATCTGTGCTGCGTCTGTTATTTGTGTTCGTCCTCTTATTATATCGTTCCTAGTTCTGTCTCTCCACGTGATGCCTAAGATTTTCCTTTGGCATGTTTGTATCGCTTTTCTGTCTTTTTGTTGTACTCCAAGTTTGTGAGCTGCATATCAAGGTAGGTAAGATGCATGTATTGAGAATATTTTGTCATGACATGTCTTAAATAGTGTGACTACGCCTTGCTAACCCGTAATAGCCGCACGCGTGTTAGTATTTGCTTGGATCGTTTATAGGTGGTTGAAGTATCTGTTCGGTCAGGTTCCTTTAAGTAGTCGCAGAGGGAGTAAGTTTAACACGTGAAGAGCGACGGCAGTAACTCGAAATCTTGGGATGCGGCACCTGGGCGCAATGAACACGTGCTAGAATGGTCGCTTTTTCTGGAAATTTCCGTCCTCGTTATCGACAGTAAAAAAAAAAGAGTTGCAAGGCAGGAGTGAAATCAGTTGTCGACTTGAGTTCACAGCGTGCAACAGTTTCGTGAGAGAAAGCAGTCTTCTGTCTACGCTCGGAGCGATAAGGGAAATTGCACTGCAGCATTGTTGCGAAAGCATTGGAATCAGGGCTTTGTTTTATAATTTATTTTGAAGTAATTAAAGAAGGTTTTGTTACTCGTATGCCCGTAATGGGTTTTAAACCCAATATGGAGGAGATGATGAAAACTAGTGGCCGGAATGAAGAAGTTGGATGCGAAAATGGAATCCAGAATAGAAGAAATAATATAAGGAATGAGAAAATTTACATAAAATTGAAGTTTGCAGTGGACAACGTGGAGGACAGAATGGGATCCAGTATGAAGAAGATGAAAAATGAAATAATGACTTTGAACTGCTGAGAAGATGAAGATACTCCGTCAAAATATTGATTAAAATTGACGAACAACTGGCCGGCGTGAAGAACAACACCGAGGACCTCGGAGGGAAGGTTGAAGAGCTTGGTCAACGCCTTAACTGCGTAGAAGACTTTGGGGAATACGATAGTGCCCTGAAAGTAAGAGCCGATGCAGCACCTAGGAACTGAATACCACGGTGCAAAGCATGCTCAATGAAAGGATTAAGGACTTGAAAGTCGAGATGGCAGGACGCGAAGCATCTGCACGCATCAAGCCAGCCAAGTATGACGGAATATCCTTTGAAGTATTCCGACAATTCGCCGCCGTCGCCATCCACAACATATGGACAGCAGAGAAGGAAGCTGCACAATGAAAGCAAGCGTCCATTGGCGGGCGGTAAAAGTGCTGACTTTGATCCCGACATCGGGAATGTCTAAAGGCATCTGGGATGCTCTCGAGAACCGCTTCGGGAATCACCGCGTGGCTGTAGCTTACCGCAGTCAGCTTAAATCGAAACTGCAACAGCCAGGGGAGACGATGCAAGAATCCATCCTGGCGTTTGAACAGTTGTTGAACAAAGCCTGAGAACCTCCCGTCTGGTTACGTGTCTCAGAAAGCTACCTTCTGCTTCTTCGACGGAATGAATAAGGCGGAGATACGATAGTACCTGATGCTCGGGACTATAACACAATCCACGAAGCGTTAACAGCAGCACTAACGATGAAAACGGCTAAGATAAAAACTGGACTGACCTCGAAGACGAGTATTCATACGACAGGGAGAGAGAGAGAGGGAGAGAGAGAGAGAGAGAGAGAGAGAGAGAGAGAGAGAGAGAGAGAGAGAGAGAGAGAGAGAGAGAGAGAGAGAGAGAGGGGTTCACGACAAAGCAGATCAGCAAGCAGGAAGCAATGGAGGAGCACATCGAGACAGTCATCGCCAAACCTCGAGTGACGCAGATGGCAGATGGCTGGATACAAGGAAATCTATGCCAGATACTAGCAGACACAGGTGTAGTCGTGAATGCAATCAAACCTGATTTGGCGAAGGGTTTGCCGATATGAACAACCAGCCGGCCGTACCAATAGTGACGACGTCGGGCGACACTTTATCTATGGAGGAAGAGGCTCTACTGGAGTTGACATTAGGACGGATCACATGTTCGGATCACGGGTGTTCGTCAGGAAGCTGAGGATGTGATACTGGGATTAGATGCCCTCAAAAGCCGCGAGAAACGGTCGAGACTGCCGAAGAATCTTAGGTGTCGGTCGAGAATACGTTGTTTGCAACGTTCATGGCTAATTGTTGCCCTATTCGATCGGCTTCTGCAATGCGACACATGGACGCTTTTTCTGGAAGTTTCTTTGCACGTAATCGACAAGTATAAACATTAAGAAAGCTGCAAGCCAGAAGCGACTAAGTTTTTCGACTAGAGTTTAGAGCGACAGCAGTTGCATGAGAGAGAGAGAAAGGCGGAGTGAGAGGGGGAGGGGAGAGAGAGAGAGAGAGAGAGAGAGAGAGAGAGAGAGAGAGAGAGAGAGAGAGAGCGAGAGAAACTACTACTACGCAATGAAGTGAGAGAAAGTTGTACTGAAGAATTGTTGAATAAAAATCGGAAGTATTCCATTCTCATGACTTCCTCTAGCTGTTCCAGAAACAAACTTTCCTTACAAATGTTTATTATTTTATCTATGTCAAGCTAATCGATACAAACATTAGCAATTATCCCTATTGCTTTCTTCCTTGTAAATAGAAGGGAAATAAGGGTATTCACTAGGCTAAAGCGATAGCAAAATCTTTTAAAAGCTATCGCTATGTGAAACAATTGAAAATTTGTTCTCTTTTGCATTCCCGGGAGTAAAACAAAATATGTGCAATGAAAGTTTACTTCCCACTTGAGAAAAATTAAAAATAGAAAAAAAAAATTAAACAAATAACACGGAATATCTCGGAAATGGTGAACTCCAAGAAAAAATGTATATGACATAAATGGTGTGTATTAACGATATCTACATTTTTGTACAATTGTTTTTAGTAGTCTCTTACAGTTAACTAGTTATACAAAAGTCATCCAGAATGAACAGGTCTCCTCCCAGAAAATTGAAGATGTAAATTTTATTTGTCATGAATATATCTTTTGTATACAGCGATTAAATAAAACTTATTAGTAAGTTTTGTGAAGATCAAAATTTTCAAAAAATTGTTTCCTTGTGAAGGATAGTTTGGAGTGGGACATTTTCCTGTCGCCCTCCGTGGTGTAATGGTTACCCAAGGTCGCGGGTTCAAACCCGGTGGAGGACGATGGATTTTTTCGAGCGTAAAAATCCTTAGCATGGCTTCCTTCGGAAGGGAAGTAAAGCCGTGGGTCCCGTGTCGTAGATTTACGGCACGTAAAAGAACCTCAAGCCTGATAAGAGAGGCCTCTGAGCAAAATTAAGCGATCTTTCACGCCCAATATAGAATGGGACGCTGAGAACCAAAGTAGTTAAAGAGCGTCCATAAATAACACACCATTTACATTTTGGGACATTTTCCTGAAAATATTCTTGTCGCATCCTCGGTAGATATTAAACTTAAACACCATGTTTGATATTTGACCAACTTTTCGATTTTAGTTATACTCACACACACACACACACACACACACACACACACACCCACGCGCACACGCGCACGCACAGGCGCACGCATGCACGTCCACGCACGCACGCCCACACACACCCACACACCCCCACAGCCCCACACAGCCCCACACACCCCCACAGCCCCACACCCCCCCACACACCCACACCCACACACTCACTCACTTTTCTAAAAATGCTCTTCTATTTTCCCTACATAGTACATGGCACATAGGTAGAGAAGGTAGATATATCACAGTGACACTGTAGGCAGAGAAAGTATTGTATTCTACCCAAAAATGTGATGTTGAGATTTCACTTGAAATATATGCTTTGAAGTCCCCTGAATTCAAAAGAGAAATAAATTAGAGAAAGGTTGTATGTGTGAATGTGAGAACAGTGCTACTCAAAACTGAAAAGTCTGTTAAATACCAAAGTTGTTATTTAAGTTCAGCATCTTTTAAGGATGGGGTACAAAGATTTTCAAGAAAATACCCCACCCCAAAGAACATTTAAATGGAATCTTTTATAAACATTTTTGATTTTCCCAAAAATGGCTCTGACAAATTTGATTAAAATATCTACCATATGTTTAAATTATTTTCATCACAAATAAAATGTATATTTTAATTTTTTAGGTATACTCTCTGAACCCCTCATTATTTTGGATGACTTTTGCACAACTGATAAACCGTAAGAGACAGAAACTGCTTTTTTTTTTTTTTAATTCAAGGTAATTTTATTATATATAAGGTGCAATACAATTGTGCTGGTAGAGTAAACATATGTGTAAAACACAGGGAATGTGTTTTGAGGTAGCTGTCCTATGACTATCTGCAAGCATATACAATAATATAATTTACAAGAAGATGTCAGTGAAGTCTGTATATTTCTTTCTTTCTAATCTTCGTAGATGCAGAGGTGGTGGAAGTTGAGCTGGAATGCAGTTGAGCAGATTATTAGGAGGGGGGAGGGTTCAGTCTGCAGTAAATATATTTATAACTGGAGCTCAGTGTTGAATCAATGGTTGGTATGTCTTTATGCAAGTTGTCATTTGGGACATACCATGTTGCATCCACAATGAGTCAAAGTGCCCAATTCTGAATTATTTCAAGTCGTTTTATTTGGGAATTTGAGCAGATGCCCATATTGTGAAACCATACTTCCATGTGGGTCTGATCAATAACAAGTATGTTATTCTTTTGAAGTTAAGGGCAAGGGATGTTTAACTTTATGCATCTATTAGGAAGGCTTCAAACTAGTTTATTTATTTGCATCTTCCAGGTTAATTTTTCATTCAAATATAAGTCAGGTTATCTCAATGATTTATTATACATTACTTCCTCGTCCTGTAAAATAATATTATTTTGCTGAATTTTCTTTCTGCGTGTGAAGACTACAAATTTTGATTTTTGAGGATTCATTTTTATTTTCCATTTGTTGCACTGTTTATCTACTAAGGTCAAAAACTGTTGTATTTAGTCTTGTAGGGGGGATATCAAGTCTGTTCCCATAAGTTATTTTTCTTTTCTGAAATCAACTATGTAATTTTTGCTGTAGGTTTGAATGCATTGAATCTCAAATCTTGATACTGCTAACTAGACTTGTTGAATCGTATACATATCTAGTTACCATCGTAACAGCTTTATCTATATCTTGGGTGGTTTTTAAAGGGACTTTTAAATTTGTTGTGCTATTAAGAATGTTATTGTAGTAATTCCAGTCAAAGGGATAATTAATTAGGATACATGGTTTATTTTCTACAGCATCATGCAGTTTAAGTATAGTAATAACTGGATAGTCATCTGAACTGAGCTCATAATGAACTAATGGTTTTGTAAATTCACTTAAATTTTTTCTAATAAAAGTATCCAATATGCCAGGTGCATGAACTCCATAAGCAGGGTACTCCAGTTCTGCTGAATATCAAAATTCTAAATTTAACCGTGTCGCTGCATCTAGAAGCAATCGTCCTATAGGATTAGCCAAGTCTCAGCCCCATCTGGATGTTTGCAAATAAAGTCCCCACCAAGAATGAAATGTCTTCCCCCTATGTCCCAGAAGTTTTTATGTTATTTTATTTGCTGGGGCAGAGTAAAAAGATCTAATCTTGTAATGAATTTTGTTGAATGGAACAAATATACAAGTAATTTGAAATTCATTTTCACAAATAGGTAGAAGCTCGTCATGAATTATGTTATTATTTTCATAAGTAGAGACAGTATTGCACTCCACCCAAAAATTCAATATAAAGATTTTACTGGAAATACATGTTTTAGAGTGCCCTACATCCTAAAAGAGCATTTTTAGAAAAGGTGAGCGAGTGCATGCATGTGTGTGATGTCTCGAAACGAAAGGTCGGTAAAATAACAAACTTGATATTTAAGCTTATCTTCTACGGATGTGACATGAATATTTGAGAAACATCCCTGGCCCAAACCACCCTCTACATGGAAAAATTTTTGACAATTTTGTTTTTCTCATAAATGGCTCTAACCATTTTGATTAAAATATATATATTAAAAATATTTACATGACAAGCAAAATGTATAGTCTGAATTTTCTGGGAATAGCCTTGAAAGTCTCTTTATGTTGGATTAATTTTTCTGAATTTTGCATTAATGGTAAACCATAAGAGACCGGCAAAAATGTAGCATAGAAAAAATGTAGATCTCCAAAAACACACAATTTAGGTCATAATTTTTTTTTTTTTTTCGTGGAGTTGATCATTTTTTTTCAGATATGCCTTGTTTTTTGTTCAGTTTTAAAATACTTAAAAAACTCAGGAATTTATCAACTCCTGGCAATGCAAAGAAATGGATTTCATCCATAAGGTAACCAGCTTTTAAAAGATTTGACTATTGCTTTAGTTCAGTGTACCTACTCCCTTATTTACCTTCCTCTTACAAGAAAGCAAGTAATAATGCCATTTTTGCTAATGTTTGTCTTCATTGGCATAAAGTAGAGAGAAGAATAAACTTTTTAACAGTAATTTGTTACTGAGCACTAGAGATACCATGTAAATGGCAAATATCAGATTTTTTTATTTTTATGAGAATAACAGATCCACCACCACATTTCTTTCATTGCTTTGGTGATTGGATCTGCATATTTTAAACCTGAAATACAAAATTGTAAATAGTTGTAAGTTTTGCTTCAATAGCTAATAATATATTGATGTTGTAGTATCTAAGCATACTTTTAACTCAAAATACTTGTTGGTGGCACCTCTTCAGTTCCATGTGCCAATTGATAGAGTTGTGAGAGAAATTCTTTCTTGTTGATAAGAATAGGCAGAAAATTGTTGCAATTTGTTAACTAAAGGCAGAATTAAAGACATGAGCATATCTATTTTTTCCATAAACTTATTTATTTTATCTCCACTGCTGTCTGTTTTTCCCTGGACAACATTTGCATAAGTTTGAACCTTGGTATACAGTAAGAATTAGTTATAATAGGTTTCTTAGGTATATTAGGTTTGTTCTGAATTAATTAAAAGTTTCTGTTTATTAGTTTCTTGAGCCTTTGAAGACTTTTATGGACAGGGTATGCTCAGTAATTAGCAGTATGCTGCCCTTTGCAGTTTACACAAAGTGGGGGAAGTGTGTATTTTTTGTTCACTTGGAGGTTATGTGTATCCCCGCACATTTGACACAACACGGTGAAAGATGGCAGCAGTTCTTACTAATGAGCATAGTCTTGACATCTTGTACATTGAAGCACATAACGTTTGGGTTTAGGAGGTTCAACCTTGATAACAGCATTATATAATCTGTTGACCTCATGGATCTTTTCATTAACTGGATCAGGCTTAAGATCTAGGTATAATAAAGGAAGAGACTGCCTCTGTGGTTGAGTGGTTAGCAAGCTGACTTCCCACCTGGAGGTCCTGTGTTCAATTCCTGATTGGGGTTGGGAATTTTTCTTTAACTAAAATTATTCTGTATTCCCCACAGAGTCTGGAAGTATGTATGTGAGAGTGAATGTTTCTGGTTGAGGAAAATAAAATTATTTAAATCCAACGTAATGAACCTAAAGATGACGAGTTATTTCTAATGCAAAGTCCCCAATATGAACTTAGATGTTAAAGGGGGCTATATAAATGAATTGTTTTGGTTACCAGATTAGTAGACCAGTAATATGTTAGGGTTTGAATCCCCTTTCAGAAATTTCTTTCATCAGTAAGTCCATGTCACAGGACAGATGCAGCCCCTGATAACAACTTTGAACTGTATGTCTGCCTTGATTTGGTAGGTATAAAACCTGGCTTTTTCATTCTTTAGGAAATCTATGGCTTTTTATAGCCTTCTGTTGTTTCACAGTTAAGTTGGTGTTGATATAGCCATATATGATAACTTTATTTTTGGTGATAGCCATATGTTTGTAATTACCAACTTCTAGTTGGAAAGCTTTGATTGCAAGTTATTCATATCATTAACATTGCAGATATAAATAGGCAGGGGTTTATTCTGCTTGTTAGAGCTAGTTAGGTTTTCTGTATTTACATCTGTGATGTCTTCATCCAGAGTGTGTAATACTTCAAACTTATTTGATAAGAAGAAGTAGAAGTGTGTTTCACCTTCTGCCTTTTAACAATGTGGTGTCTTCCTCCACATTCATTGTGGAGCAAGATTTTGATTTTATTAGAGTAAACCCTTTCCTTGAAGTCTTTGTGAATATTAAAACACTAAAATGTGGACACAATAGTGATTAACTATGCCTAAACTCTAAAACTCAAAGAAATACTAATTAAATCAGGAGTGGTACCTTTAGAGCCTTACAAAGATTACAGCCATGGCCTCCTCCTTGAGACAGAAACTTGCAGCACAAAAACTTTAGATCTCTTTAAAACACTCAATATATGTCATATACCTACATATTTTGTGGAGTTAACCATTTCAAAGATATTCTGTGTTATTGGTTTCTAAATTTTCAATGCTTAACTTTTCTCAAATGGGAGGCCATTATTCATTTTTTTAATCCTTATGCAAAGAGAACAGAATTTTAAACGCATCACATAATGGAGGTGTTAAAAGATTTTACTATCACTTTAGCTTAGCCTATTCCCTTATTTTCCTTGTAATTATAAGAAACTAAGTAATAAGACCATTTCTATTAATGGTTCTAACGATTGTTGATTAACATGGGGTAGATAGAAGAATAAGCCTGTGCAATAATAGATTATTGCAGAATACATAGAGAAAGTTATTTGAATGGGACATATTTCAGATTTTTACAAAAAATTGCATAAATTTGAATGATAAACATGAATTTAACCTGAGTCAAAATAGTTTTTAAAGTTCAATTTTATTTCCCCAAATTATGGTGTAGCAATTGGAATTAAAATTAGGATTTTTCTATTACTTTTTACATGTTTTAGCAAGTGGTGTTCCAACCATCGAAACCTCTCCCTAGTTAAGTTCTGTTTTCAGATTTGTGTTCTATATTACATTAATTTATTCCCTTTATTTCACATATGAGAAACATTTAATATCTTTTCAATTCTAAAGGATAAAAGGGGAAACCTGCTACTGCTACTCCTAGTTTTCTCTGTTCATCTTTCATTTTAAGAGTATTTCTTGTCTTGAGAACAGCTTTGGACTGTCTGAGGTTCTAGTTTTAAACTTATTACAGGATCACTTTTATTATCACGTAAGTTTAAAAACAGTGTTGTTATAGTCATTTACTTTGAAATCGAGTCCATTAATTACAGAGTTCAACACTTACTTGGGGTCAAACTAAAAAAAAAATATTATTACAGAATGTTTAAAGAGTAAAGTTTTGGACCAAACTTAGGCATTCCTGGAATTTGAGTCCTGAATTGCTGATTCCCAGAATTCCTGCCAAGCTGCATCAGCTAGTGGACAGACAATAGATCACAGTGCATGAGGTGTCCCCCACTATTGTTGAACCTTTATCTTTGCCATCAACATTCAAACATTATTTATTGTATATATAGTCTACATAATTCTTATCAGAAGTCTCAACAGCAAAACACAGCAGATTTGAACCAGTGAATCTTTCGATTCAATGCTTGATCCACACACTGAGCATAAAATAAATCCGCTTAGAGCTATGAGAGTGGCAGCAAGCACACCACAATTTATTTACTTTTAACAATTGAAATATTGTTAAAAATGCGATTCAGAATTAAAGTACAGATTTTAAAAGCATATTCTCCTAAAAGATGTGTACTTACGTTATATTGAAAACATTAAAATTTGTACACCTTTGTAAACTTTATTGTGGTAACCACTTCAGAATAACATTAGAAACTATGACTAGAAATAGTACATTTTGTTTTAAAAATAGGTACTCTGAAGAATACCTAAAAATATTATATACAAGCAATATGCAAGATATTTTTTTTTTTTAAGTACTATTGCATAAGAGTATATAGTAGAATACAAAGTGTACAGGTCATTTATACAAATGCTGCATATACATGTAAAATAATTCTAATAGGTACCTACTTGTGTACTAGTAGCACTATGTTTCCGGAAATTCTTTTAGTTCCATAAGTGTTTTATTTCATTAACATATTTACTTTGCAGAAAGTTGTATATATTAACTTAACTAGTAAAACAATGTTTACAAAGCTCTAATTTATTGTACATAAATGTACATTATTTATTTCAAATTTGTGAAAAAAAGTTGAAAGAAGTGGAAAGCATAATCAGGATTATATTCAAATCCTGAAATACAGAATTTGAAGTCCTAAATGGAGAATATAACTAATACACACTGACTGCATTTATGCTGTACTGGAAAAGTCTTATTCTGCATGTATATACTACCATGTTCTTTTATGAATTACCTTACCACTCTTTTCAACTTTCTTTTTTATTACACTCAGATTACTATAGTGAATTTTAATGCTCTACAGACCTCTACAGTTATAGTATCTGTAGCAGTAAATATTTTCAGTTACCTACAAAAATTTCCCTACAGAAGAATATTATAACTTATTATTTATACTCTGCTTACTTTTGTTTTAAAAGGTATAAGTGCAATAGTCTTTATTATTGTAGAAAAACTTGTTATGACTAGTATAATTATAATTTTAAACTTTACCAAAGTGGCTACAGAAAAGTTGAGTATCCCATTTTGTTGGTTGCTTATTACACAGATAGTTTGTTTTCTGGTTGTCCAAATGTATGTGAAGCACATTGCATTACTTATCTTCTAGGTCTAGCACTTTTTCATTGCTAGTAGGTATAAACTAGTTATTAAATGCCACTGTGAAAATAGCGTTATTATCTGGTCAGAGTATTTGAGACAGTGGAAAGGGCAAAGGTAGGTAAACAGGTTTTCTTACCCATCTCAATTACTTTGTGATAGTTGCCAATGCAGCCATGTCACATCCTTATCTTCCCCTTTCAAGGTCTCAAAACACTGAGCAAAGTATAGGTATGCATCTAATGGACTACAACACTATAGAAGCTTGAATGAAGGCTGATACTCCAATAGACATACTGATTTACAATAAGTCAAAGTTTATCAATAAATGGTAATAGTATTTTGTCATTTAACTACATGATTACAAACAACAATTAAAATAAAAATGTTGCTATGAAAGACTGACACATAAGGTGTCATACTAGACCAAGGATTTATATGTGCTAAAATGCCCAAAATCTGCATGCAATATGCATTTAAAGCTTTGAAAATTACAATTAAATGTGCACTAAAGCAATGAAAATATGAGCTTAAATATGCACTAATCAATTAAAATTTCCCTTAAATTTAGTTCATTGAAATTCTGTTACATGCCTTTTAGAATGTTTCTAATATTGTTTACCTTTACTTTGAAATACTCTTGTTTAAAACTTTTAAAGCTAAAAATAAACTAGTGGAATAAATGGAAATAAAGATTGGCAGTTGGAAAGAAAATACTCAAATAATTCAGCTTTTTGGGAGAAAAAGTAGTTTTATTTAACAATGCATATGCTTTTAGATTCTATTTATATTAAAATATAACAGTCCTTTCCAAATTTTCTGGTGTGAAAGAGTGCCATTAATCCATAAATATAAGCCTGCATGCTGAAAATGAATGTTCAAGATAATAGCTTGTTATCTGGGCAAATTTAAAAAAAAATAGAACTCTAGGAGCTCTTCTACATTTAATTGACTCTCTAGGTGTTCTATATTTAATTGACATAGACACCACTTTCTGTGGATAGACTAGCAGTTAATCATATTAATATAACAGTGAACCTAGTTTTTGTTATTATCATAGTTCATATAAATGAGCAATGTACTCTGAGGCATTAGTACTAACTACCTGGCTGACAAATTATTTCTAAGAAACCATTTTGAAGACTGTTAAGCATCTTCTGTTAAACAGACTGTGTGCAAAATTACCATCCTTTTTAAAATTTCAGGTACTGTGAATTTACATACATGGGCCAGTATTTTCTAAGGAAACGCATTTTTCACTTACATTTTTTGAGTTGCAAATCTATACAAAAAATTTGAATATGCAAAAAATACCAAAATATTCAATTGAATACATAATGGAATAACAATATGTAATTATTGCCAAAATATATGCATAATTGCAAAATAAAAATGTCCTAGTTTAATATACTTCTTTCAGAATGAAATAACAATATGTATTTTTACCAAAAAAATACATAATTGCAAAATAAAAGTGTCTTAATTTAATATAGTTCTTTTAAAATGCAAATGATGTGTAAGAAATACTTGAATATGACCCTTCAATAAAAACAGACATTTATAAACAAATCCTTGGTCTAGTCACACTAATTATTATAAAGGTAACATTTTATAGTATACACTTATAAAAGAAGCATCACAGGTTTGAGATTTAAGACATTTACATTAGTTCTCAAAAATGTTCCAGTTTTTTGATCAATTAATTTGAAAGTTCTGAAGATTTTTAACTGAAAAGTAAATGAATAAGAAACCCAGAATGAGCAACTGAATATTTATAAACTTTTGCCATTAAATAGAATAGTACATTCAGGAGAGTTTCTATTTGTACAATCTTCACAAATTATTTAATAACATATATGCTTTTCTTTGTATTTATTGTTCTCTTGTATGTCTTTTTTGATGTGGACTTATTTTACACACTAATTTATAAGCAAGAGTAATTTTATCTCTTCTCACACATAAACATAGACAATTATACTAGTGGCAATGTGAATGTATTTACAACTATAGCCCTAAAGCCATTTCTCTTATATGAAGTAAAACACATTCTCATGAATTTTAACTTCAGCACCCTACCACAGTTATGGGATTTACAAGTTTGTGTTTTATCCCACATTTTAGTAGACTATAATATGCTAATACATATTTCTATCTCTATGTAGTTTAAATAGGTAATTAATAACCGTAAAAGGCTTAAGATTAGTTCTTTTAAACTTCTAGCTTAAAATACCCACAAAATGTTCAGTAGTAAAGTGATATAATATCATTCTGTTGGATATTGATCAAAGTCTCTTATGACCTTTTGTGTTAGCCCAGTTTAATTTTATTTCAGCAGAAACAGCATCAAATGATAGAGTATGGTTTGCAGGGAATAACTAAAATAGTCTTAGTTACAGCAAACCTATGATGCTCTTCAAATGTATGGATAAACACCAATCCTTTATCTGAAAAGCATAAAGAGAGCACAGAATAAAAAAATGAAGAAAAATAAAATGGGGCAAAACAAATTCATAGTTATTTTATGTGGATTATGTTGCTTATACAGAATAATGAAAACAGTCTACAAAGAGTGGTGTTTAAATTACAAAAAATATAATTTTAAAATATCACAGAAAAAACCAAAATAATGGCACCATGGGAAGTATCTTTCCACTCAAAGATAAGCATAGAATAAAAAAAAACTCTGTATCAGATTTCCCATTTTAAGTACTTAAGATACAACATAAATGTAGACAGGAATAAGATGTACAATATAAAATTAATAAATTCCAACAAATATGTGAAACAATAAATAAAATTTAAAGACAAGATGAAAATAAAAAGTGAAGTTTTATAAGTTAGTGACAGTACCAGTTTTATTATATAGAAGTAAATGTTGTATCCTAATCCAGATGAATAGAATTAAGAAAGTCGGATACAGAGTGCCAAAATGAGATTTCTGCAGAGTTATAGAAGAAGGAACGTAGTAAGAAATTTAGATGTAGATGTCTTAAATAAGAAGACTGAAGAAAATAAGAATAGCTAGAAGGAATATATGAAGAGAGTGGATGAAGACATAATACCCAGGAAGGTATATATTTGTGAACCTCAAGTTAGAAGAGATGGCAATGATGGAGAGAGGACACAATAGGCTATAGATCTGAACCCTGGCATGTAGTAAAAGGAGAAAGAGAACGAGAAAGCAAAGAAGAAGGGATGAGAAGATTATATTCACAATGGAAATTGCATCCAAATTTAACCAATGCCCCATTAGTTCCAAATAATCAGCATAATCAGTCAAAGAGAGAGATAGTTAATTAATTGTGCAATGTATGATAGATAAGGGCAGATATGTATGACATTTCAAAATCATACTCCATGAAGTTCTTGGGTAGCTATTAAAAGACTAATTTTTTGTTGCAACATCCTGAATGATCTAAGTCTCACTTAGCTACTGATATCTTTGCCCCATCCACAGCACACAATAATGGTTATGGCATCTGCTTAGAAGACTGAAATTTTCACAGTTGCTTTTTACAATGGTGATTTGAATTCCTACTCTTGAGGATATTAGTCATTATTACATTATAAATATTAGCAGAATATATGGTTTTACATAACTAATGATAATATCCTATGTGAATAAGACACTTGATTTATTTAAAAACAATAGAGTTTAGTGCAAATAAATAGCCAAAAGAATAGATAAAAGAATCCAGACTAGAAGAGTTTTGAATCCACATTCTTAACTCCATTTTCTTTTGGCATTATTAAAATCTTTACACATAAAATTCAACAAGTTTGAATTAATATTATATTATAAAACTTTAAATACTTTGGGCTCAACTTGTTCTAGTATTTCCTAAAGTTAAATTCGGTAATTTAAATTAGGTGGAGTATTTTCAAGTGTCTTGTTTGGATTTAGTGTTAAGTAAATAGCACACATGTTATACAGACTGATTTATATAGAACTGACACATTTCTTTCTTTAATTATTGCGTTGGATACTCATTCAACCCAATTTTAGCACCAAATTAAGCAGAATAACCTGGAGTTTTGATTCCTTATCACTAGATGCGCAGATGTTTATGTTTTATTCCTAATTGCATTATTGGCAGCTGTTTTGACATTTTGTTCTTGTAGTCAACGTGAAAATGCAATATGATGTAGAGCTGAGTCAAGGATATTTTCAACAAAATGGCGCTATATGCCATACATCAAATGAATCCATGAACCTAATTGCAAGTTTCTTTGACGACCGCATAATTTCCAGGAAGCTGTGGCCACCGAGATCTCCAGATTTGACATCGTCGAACTTCTTTCTATGGGGTTACTTAAAAGACAGGGTTTACGCCACATGTCCCCAGATATTGGACAATCTGAAGCACAACATCACAAAGGAGATTCAAACTATTGTCAACAGATTATTCCGAGTGGCCAGTAACATGGAACGACGGTTTGAGATGTGCTTTATGCAGGATGGAGGACATTTTCAACATTTGCTATAGAAGTAAATAATCTCCAAAATTCCTCTAACAATTTGGGTATAATACATTGTCGCTAGCATAACACGTTTTGAAACAATTAATGAAAGAAATGTGTCAGCTCTATATAAATCATCCTGTAGCTTTCGCAAAAATATCCATTTAAGTTTTTACACCTGAACCTTTCATTTGTTGAGGTAGTATGAGAACATTTCAGATATTCACCATAATTATTCAACTCGATTCTTTGCATTTCTAGTTTTAATGTTTCATTTGTGTCAATAAGTTAAATATCAAATAATGGGTCAAAATATTCAATGACTAACAAAATCATATAAATGATATCAAACAGTCTTGCTGTGTATGATATTGGTAATGAAAGAATTGGAGAACAACTTCTGTTACTAAACCAACAAGAATATTTAGTTGTGGATATTAGAGTTTGTTTTCATCGGTTTTAGGTATATACTGTTAGTATCTGTAACAATTGTGGAACTTCTGTCCTTTAACGTTGTAACAGATGTTGTACGAGATGTTGTAACATGTGACCTCTGACTTCCTGTGGTACTTCTTGGTTCAGACTCTTTGCCAAACTTTCTGGCGAGCAAAACTCTCACATTCTTCTTCCAAACAAAGAGAAGGAAAATGAGAAGACCTTGGAGTGTGTTGCAAAGGTCTGGTACGTACCACATTGATGTGGGACCTCCAACCACATATGAAATTACTTCCATCACCCAAGTTACTCCCATCACAACAAATAGCTTCAAATAAAGCTTAAATCTGTAACAATAAAAATTCTACAGTTAGACCAAAGTTGTTAATTATCTTATCTGAACACAATGGTTTCTGCTGTTTATTTATTACTTAGTTATTATAACTAAAATAAACATGTAATATCAGCTATGAAAGTTTTTAAGGTTTTGTAAAATGTTTTAGTATAAACAAATTAAGTTCTTTCTTAAGTTTTAACAAATGAGTCACTATTCACACTTAAACTTCACTTACATCAAGTTATGTTAACATGAAAGGTTTTCAAAGACTTTAGTTTTCATCTTCAGCATTGTGGTAGTTGACTGCTGATTTCCCTCTTTTCCCTTCCAACTGCTGCCACCTATCTGATGCTGAACTTGATGATGTTGCTTACTGTTGGGATATGAACATTTAACAGGCTATTAGAATTTTTAAAAATCAAAAGCTTATCCCGAGTAGTGAGTTCCAATGTGGTTGTCAAAGGCTTTACCAATTTAATCTTCTTTCCAACATTGTGATACTCTGTCTAGAAATGGTATGCTACTACCAATATATTGACTTGTTTAAATGTTATATATCTTCTAAGTTCCTTCAGTCTGATATTCAAGCTCCCGTTGTGCATGCCTATGAAAGATCTATCACAGTCCTCATATTTAATTTAGTAAAGTTCTGATTTTATATCATATGGTTTATCATATCAAAAGAAGCTGACATAAATTACTAATTCAAAGAAAATATCTGATACAGATAGAAATACAAGAAATTTACATATCTCCCTTGGGAAATTCGAAAAAAAAAAAAAAAAAAAAACTTTAAAAGTCATAAAATAAGATTGGCTCCAAAATAAATATAATTTGAAGAATTTATTAAATAAACCACTTAAGAACACCATGCCATTTTATGTAGTCAAGAATTTACCAAATTAAGTATGAGGACTGTGATAGATCTTACACAGACATTAGGATCTTGAATATCAAACTGAAGGAACATAGGAGAAATATTAAATTTAAACAGATTGATAAATTGGCAGTAGCATACCATTTCTGAACAAGGTATCACAATATTGCAAAGGAGATCAAATTGCTAAAACCTTTGATGACTACACTGAACTCATCACATGGGAAAAACTTTTGATTTTTAAAAATTTGAATAAATTAAGTCATTCTACCATTAAACAATATCGTCAAGTTTACCACCAGATTCCAGCAGTTGGAACCTCAGCATTCAGGAAGAAGGAGGGAAGTCAGCAGTCAACCGCCACAATGATGTAGATGAAGACAAAACATCTCATGTTAATACAAATTGACGTAAGTGAAGTTGAGTGTGAGTAGTGGCTCATTGGTTAAAATTTTAGAATAGAGATAGCTTGACAGCTAATATTTAAAATTAGATTGTAATAACCAAAACAGTCTAAGAAAAGACTGAAGTAGCAATTGAAAGATCCTTAGTTAATTCTCAAAACACTGTTCAACTGCTTATAAAAGATACAAATTTGATAATTAATTTACTTGTTAAATGTTTATCTATAGATGTATAAGCAGATATTCTCTAAACCAGCTGTCACCAACCGGTTGCTCCTTGAGTAAACCAAATTTGATCATTGCTCTCTCTGAATCACCTACTGTGTATTTTGTTATCTTCTACTGCATGGAAAGCAGGTAAATACCGTCAAATTCACATTAATATACAAAGGTTAACCACATTGGTCATAATGCTGACCACTTGAACACATAGGCAGTCTAGCAACATATTTTGTTTTTCTTGAAATGGCATTAACTCTAATGTATATTCATGTATAAAGAATTAACTTTTTGAATCAATTTGTGCTCAATATATACTTAGCATCAGCTGCAAAGCAAATTCTCATAAAATGATCTAATTTACTGATGAATACTATTTACTTGTGAATAATTTTCACAACAATCTGCTTCTTTTCTCTTGTTACAGGATCTATTCTGGTGTATTTCTTAGGCAACTCTCTCTCTCTTTCTCTCTCTCTCTCTCTATCTCTCTCTCTCTCTCTCTTTCTCTCATGAAGGATACAAAAAGAATTTTTACCCGCAGAATTGTGTTATATAATAATAACTGATAACTGGTAAAATATTGTTTATATCAGTTTGTAATATTTTCTCAGTCTCCTAGATTTGTTCTCTTGAATTGAACATATTAGTTTCATATTGTAACTCCAATCGCTAAGAAACAGTACCACTAACAGATCATTCTCAAAGAGGAAGCTGCTGAAAACCCACTGAATGAGAATTACCATAATTCCAAAGAGGCTCACATAAAGAGTTTGTTGCACAGGCCATTTGTTTCAAAGGGCCAACCAAAGACCCTAACAAACCAGGTAGCTAGGTAAATGGGCTAGAATGCTTTCACACCAGCAGCTTTGTGCACATAGTCACAATATAAAACAAGTGTCCTGGAGTATAGCACAAAACTTTGTTGGTGGTATCAAATGTTGGGAGCTCTTGCATTCCAGAATTACAAAGAATTATTACTTCAATAAGTATTGTGGTGTTAGGAATGAAGATGTTTAATTTTTGGAACACATATTATTTATTCCTCATCATAATCCTCTTTTAGGAGTATACATGTCCACTAATGTTCCTGCCATTTTTAAACTCTAAAAAAAATAAAAACAAAAAGAATTGTCAAGCTCTTTAAAATATGCCTGTGTCTCAATGTTGATTCATTTGACCTAAATTGTGTTCCTACAGGCCATTTGTTCATCTTTAGGAAAAGAAGAAATCACGGAATCAGGTTGAGTGAATATGAGGAGTGCAGCAGTAATTCATAAACAATTCATGCATGGTGGCAACAACTCCAGATGAGTGTGCTTATGCGTTGTCATAGTGAAACAGCACTTTCTGTTTTGCCAAATGGGACTGTGTCTCTCTCTTCTAAAAAGTCTTGAATACAACGTCCTTCACATCCCAAAAATCATTGCCATCACTCTTCTGCTGATGGGTCTGTCTTTGCCTTCTTTAGAGCAGATTCACCAGAGGCAACCCATTGTTTTGATTGTTGCTTGGTTTTCAGAGTATAATAAATCTAGGTTTTATCTATGGTAACAACTCAATGCAAAAAGCCCTTCAAATTTTGCTGAAATATAAAAATAGAGCTTCAAAGTTGAAAGCTGCAACTGCTTGTCAATTGGGAGCAATCAAGTCAACAACACTTTCATCTGCAACTTATTACTGCAAAATATGAACTGCTAAAACAACTTGGTCTCTGCAAGTTTGTGAGCTTTTGTTCATGGTCAGTCAGTGAGAATCATATCCTGGACTTTGTCAATGATTTCCTAGTTACATCTTCTGGGCATCCTGAGCACTCATCAAAAACGGATGCTTGACCACATTTTAAGTTGGTGAACCAATATGTAATTGTTGTCATATATGGCAAAAGATCCCCTAAACAGTATAAAACTTCACTTTTATCTCCTCACAAGTTTTCCCATCAAAAAGTAAAAAACGATTCACTGAACAATATTGCACATTTTTTGTTTTAGTGAAAATACATTGAATGAGTAACTGAAATGTCTGCCAAATCCAAACTAATTTATGTATCAGTCCCAAACTTGTTTTGATAATATGTAACAAATAATAGTATATGATGGTAACATCAAGTTATCTTGTTAATACAACACCATCCATTTTGAAACATATATACTTGTATTTGCATTTAAATTGAAAAATTATGTTTGGAAAATATGATGCCTGCAATGTTTCATCACTTGATACAATAGAGAGACATTTTGTGTTGGAATTGGGTATATAAATTTAGACTTTAGAGGTCTTCTTTTGAATACAGAAACAAAGCCTTCCCCTAAAATCACAATTAATGAATTTTAATTAAACCATGTATTATTTTATTATAGAAACGCATAGCTACAGAGTCCTACATTGGTTTTGAAACATTCCCAATAAATTCAGTTTGCTTTGTCTTATAATGAAGAATTATACAAACAATGGTAACTGCATCATAAATAAGTTTGAAATATTTGCTCGCTTTAGATATTTCATTTTTAACTTAATCAGAAAGTTTTCACTGAATAATATGATGACAAGAAAAACCAAAATGTGTTAATTTCTGAGATGTAAAAATTATGATTCTGCATAAAAGTAAAACATGTTAGAATAAATACTCTTCAATATACTTCACCTTTGTGTATTAGCTTTATCATCACTTTTTCTGCTATCTGCGCCTTTAAGCATAGCAGTCTCTTGTTTCAACTGGAAAATTCTAATAGCTGTAATTATAAAAAACAGCATGTTGAAGACCAACAGTATACCCACTGGACCAAAAAAGTAAGCTGTCAGGGCTGGATCATCTGCAACAAAATAGGAAGGCATTCTTTACTACAAAAACAGAGTATATAATAAAACTAATGAAAATAACTTTACAATATTCACTCAATACTAAATCCACTGATAAGCTTGAGGAAAATTAGAGGCCTTGTTAAGCTTTTAGATTATGTTGTTGCTGATATTTTCATTGTTATTATTATTTATATTATAATTAATATTATTTATATTATTATTATGTTTCAATTATTCACAAGCTGTATTACCCAGCAATAAACAATAGACGAGGAATAATTCATGAGAACATAACATGACAGAGATGTGTGTGTGTGTGTGTACGTGCGTGCGTGTATGTGTGAACATCATCAGCCCAAAAATCGCAATTAGAAATTCCCTTGAAAGTATAGGATGTAAGGCGAAAATTGTCAGAAAAAACTTTTGTGTTCCATCACTTGACTTCCTCTACCTCTTCTGTAAACAAATTACTCTTCCAAAAGATTCTTCTTTTATCTACATCATACTAATTGAGATAAATATTGGCAGAAATGATCTTACTTCTTGCTTACCTGTAAGTACATATTAGGAAAATGAAGCAATACTTGGGCTAAAGGGACAGTCAAATTCTTTAAAAGCTGATTCCTAATTGGGAAATTAGGTAAATTAGGTAAAAACTTACTTTATGAAATGAGCAGAGCCCCCTTAATTATTTTACATATGTTAGAGTAAACATGTAAATAGTCGGTATGTTACGTTAAGCATGTGCATACTAGATTGAGAAGTTAACCCTAGACTACAGGGTTATGTTGAAATTCTTTAAACACACGTGCTATAAGGCACACCATATATATATATATATATATATATATATATATATATATATATATATATAATATAATACAGATAATGGTACAGAGAGAGCGATATACATTTGTATTAATTTCTCGGCCGCTCTGTTCTCTTGTGCCCATCCATTCCTTGCCATCGTTTCAGAGTTGAAGGACCAGCGATGGTGTTCGGCGGGTTGCGTTGGTCGGTGGCTTGTGGATTATAAAGGTTTCTTTCTGGTGTCATTGCGGGCCACTCAATCGGCACCCGCTTTCGGGTGCCTTCGAGCTGGGGCCCCGGATTGGGCTCAGGCGGCGGACGAGTTCAATCTAAAAACGTTATACATCCCATCCTAGCTTGTCTACCTCGTTATCCGGATCTGGTCGCGCATCCCTTCCTTCCAGAGGGCTCCAAGGGTGTCTGCACCAGTGACCAATCAAGATGATGCGGTGGTTTGTCAGCGCCTACCATGGTATGAAATCGATCCCGGGTCCCTCGCGCCAGTTGCTTTCTCTGTTGGCGGAAGCGATTTTACACCCTAGGTAATTACCGAAAAGAATCCACTATTATTATTCAGGGAAGTTAGTTTCCGCAGCTACTTTTTTTTTTTTTTTTTTTTTTTATTATTGTTTCATCTATACAGCCCCCTTTAACATCTAAGGTCATATCGGGGGCTTTCCACTTGAAACAACTCGTAGTCTGTAGGTAGTTTTACGTTGGTTTAAATCATTTTTTGTTTTACTCAAACATTCACACAAACACTCACATACAAACTTCCAGACTCTGTGGGGGATAGCGAATAATTCTGGCTAAAGAAAAATTCCCCGCCCCAGCCGGGAATCGAACCCGTGACCCCCGGGTGAGAAGGCAGCTCGCTGACCACTCGTCCAGCTACGTATTGAAAGAGTAATATTTCCATAGTTATTTGAAAGTGTGGCTATTACTGAGAAAAAATTGTAGAATGTGCTGGGGAAAGACTGTCGCTAATTCGTCAGAAGCATTTGTTCTGAAATGGTTAACTTCTATAAACACAATGTTATCAGCAGAAGAGGAAGTAAATTTCCGCACGAAGACGCTGGGAAATATGATATGAGTGCGCAACAAACCACAGCCTCCTTGCTCCTGATTCTTTCTAAGAACCCATTTTAGTGTTTCCTGCACTTACAACAAACATTTTCTGTGCCAAGTACAAATTATTAAGGTGCCCTTGGTTTTAGGTTAGGAGTATATTAGGTCATTCAGTTGAATTTTATTGATATCAGCATTTGATGGTTAACCAAGAAGCTGTTAGACTTCCTATGAAACTAACTATATTGAAGTTTATATTGAAAGAGGGACTTACTGGGACTTTTTGTTGTTGTTTTTGTTTTTAGTTTTTTATAGCATTTAACGCCCGCTTTTACTACAAATGGCACGCAGGCGATAAGCACTGATGATACACAGATGAAGATGGAGCACTGGTGAAATGCGATGATGGGGGAAACCGGAGAACTCGGAGAAAACCCACCCCTGTGCGCTTTGTCCACCACAAATCCCACATGCGACCGCTTGGGATCGAGCCCGGGCCGCCTAGATGAAAGCTTTTTATTGGTACGGGTATTTGCATTTATTCATAACCGACAATTGGAAACATCTGACAAATGATTGGTTATGATAAAGATACCACACTTAAGGTGATGCATCTGTGAAATTTAACCAACAATTTTGAGAATTTTGTTTTCATACTAAAATGATATCAATTCTAAACTTTAAGAAAATATTGCTTTTCCCACTTGGCACGAGTTAACTACAATTAACTGAGAATATAAATTAGTAGGCGTATGCTTACTAATGTGCATGTCTAAAATTTAACTTTATTTCCTCGCAAACTTTTTTCTATTATTTTTCCATACTCAAAATGTTCTATACAAAGCAATTTTTCACTAATTTATTTCTAAAATGTTATATTACCTCTAAAAGCACATTAAAGGAAATGGCTATATAATTTTTCGAAATAATGCTCTATTTTTTAGATAAAAAGTATTATCTACATTTTGAAAAATCAAGAGTTTTGTAGAGTATGGAAATTAATTATTTATCTGCACTAATTAGGGCGAAAGTAAAAAAAAAATAATATCTACTGTAAATAATATTATTATGTGATTATTTTTAAAACATTCTTCACGTGACTCATTTCCATTAGAATAATGAACTTACTCAAGAAAACATTATTATTTAAATAACACGAAAACTATAATTTTTATACATGGAAAAGTATTACTGCTATTGCATATAATAGGTATCAATTTCAATAAGATATCTTGCCTACATACTGTGGATTTTTCCAAATTTCACAGATGAATCACCTTGAACGCCTATTGTGCTTCTGGAAACTTCCAAAAAGGAAGGGGGTGAAGCAATGGACACAGAAGGTGACTAGGGCCCTGTTTCATATTACATAACAAATGTGTTTCTGAAATACATAATATAAAATTATTTAATTATGTTTTAAAATTAAAATAAGTCAGATATTGATAATATGCAATTAGAAATAATCACTTTACAGTATATTGGCTATGAGGATGACCTGTAATTTGCTGAAGGCAATCCAAACGCGAGATAATTATATGATTTTATATGAATATTATAAATAAAGTAAAAGTTAAGTTATTACAGAAAAAAATTATAACATTTTTACTATAGTATATAAATACTTGTGAAGGAAATTTAAAAGATTTCACTAAGTTGAAAAGTAATGATCTATATTGTGTGGTATGGCAAGATCTACATAACTCATTATATAAGGTATATAATTATTATAATTATTATTAGCTTTAATGATTTATACGAAATTGCACAAAAACACTGAATTCAAGATATACACGTTATTACTAATTTTAAATAGCTTAATCTTATCCTCGACATATCTGGTTTCATCCTTGGGAGATAGGTCTTTATGTCTGTTTAAGCTCGAACCTAATCGCAAGTTGACAAGAAGCTTACTAGTAACTAGCCTCAAGTCTGAAGAGAAAATGGCATTTTTAATCAAAATATTTAGAGCCATTTTTTAAAAAATATAAATAACATTTTTGTATGTAAAGGGCAGTTGTGTTGGGGCAATTACTTGAATATCTTCGTCTAGCAACTTTGGAAGATTTTGAACTTAGAACTAAATTCGGAATTTATCTAACTTTTCGTGTTTACTTTCTCTACACGTACTATATACGTAATGTATAGAGAAGGTATTGTATTGCACCTAAAACTGCGATACTGAGATTTCACCGGAATTATATGTTTTGATGTTCCCTAAGTCCAAAAAAAGGAGTTATAGAAAACGGTCCGCATGCGTGTGTGTTGTGTGTGTGTCTGGACAGCATAGCCTAAAAATGAACAGTCCATTAAATACCAATCTTGGTATTTAAGTGGGTACCTTCCAGGGATGCAACACGAAAATCCTCAAGAAAAACCTCCCACCCCAACTACCCTTTACATGGAAGAGTTTTCGACAATTTTGATTTTCTCAAAAATTGCTCTAACGATTTTAATTAAAATACCTTATGTTTAAGATATTTTTATAACAAACGAAATTATATCTTGAATAACTTTCTGGAAATAGCCTCAGAGACCTCTTCATTCTGGATGACTTTTGTGAAGATGGCTAACTGTAAGAGATATTCAAAAACTTACTGCACAAAAAATGTAGATCTCATTAAGAACACAATTTATGTTATATCATCTTTTTTTTTTTTTTTTTTTTAAAGAGTTAACCATTTTCGAGACATTCCGGATTATAAGTTTCAGTTTTAAGCCACAAACTTTTCTCGAATTGGAAGACATATTTCTTCTCGTTTGTTTACTCCTGGTAAGCAAAGAGATTGGAATTTCAATTGTTTCACATAGCAGCCGGCTTTTAAAGGACGAGACTGTCGATTTAGCCTGTGCATTTTCTTATTTCTCCTCTACTTACAAGGAATGAAATAATGATGCAATATCTGCTAATGTTTATCTCGATTAGCAATTTAAAATATTATTTGATCATTTTTTTAATTATATTAATTTTGATCATGTTTATAATTTATTCAAATTTTGTAGATAGAAGAATAAGCTTTTTAACAATAATTTGTTTCAGAGATGCAGACAAAGTCTTGTGAAAGGAACACATAAGATATTTATTCATGGAGTTCATAAACACGCGAACATATTTATAAAAATCTGATGTTACATTCACAAGATTTTTCTACCTATTCTACAACAAATTATTCTTACTAAAACTTATTTTTCTATCTTATTCGTGATAATTGAGGTAAACATTAACAGAAATAGTTTTGTTACTTATTTCCTTGTACCTTTAGTTTGTACACTAAACTAAAGCAATAATCAAATTCTTTAATAGCTAGTCGGTACATGATGATCTTGAAATTCCGTTCTGTTTGTATGGCCAGGATGTAAAGGAAAAGGAATGACGACTTCCCATTTCAGAAAACTATAAGTAATGGAAAATTTAAACCAGTAATAAGGAATATCTCGGAAATAATTAGTTCCACAAAAAATGTATCTGACATAAATTGTGAGCTTTTAACGAGGTCTACATTTTTTGAGCATATATTTGATATTGTCTATCACTTATGGTTTAGCAGTTATGCGAAAGTTATACAGAATGAAAAGGACTTTTGAGACTATACTCAGAAAATACAAGATATAATTTCAACTGTCGTGAAAATATCTTATAGATACAATATTCTAATCAAAATTATTAGAGCCATTTTTGAGAAAGATAAAATGTTGAAAAAATGTCATCCTTGGAATATGATGAACTTAAATATCAAGTTGCATATTTAACGGACTTTATGCGTTATTCTATTCACAGACACACGGACACACACAGACATACATTTTTCTAAAAATTTATTTTTATTCAGGGATCACAAAACCTGAATTTCTAGTGAAAACTCGGTATCGAGTATTGGTGAAATGCCAAAACTCCTCTACTTACTATGTACGTGATGGGGATGTGTTGCATTCACATGACTTTCTCTTTTTATCTTTTATTAGTGAGTACACAAACTATTCTTACGATCGTTTTATACTTCATTTTAATCGAGATAAACCTTTGCAGTACATATTTCGTTATAGATACAAACAGAATAGTAATAGTGAAATGTTTTAATAATTGGATATATTTATGCTGGCTTTAAAATTCCATACTCTTTCCATGTACTCGCAGGAAACAACTGAACGTCAAAAGGATTGAAAGAAGAACCAAATATTAGACAGTTCGAACCAGGCTGGCCCCTTAGTCCAGTCGTTAGAGCACCTGTCTTCTGTGCGAGAGGTCCCTTTCGGTTTTCTTATGCATTCCCGGGAGTAAAATAAAAGAGATGAAACGAAAGTTGACTTCTCACTTGAGAAACGTTTACGTAGATTAAAATTGAAACCAATAACAAGGAATATGTCAGAAACGGTTAACTGTACACAGTTTTTTTTTATGACATTGTGTGTTTTAATGATAGCTATCTATATTTTTTGTAGCAAGTTTTTGTCTTTACAGCTTATGAGTTATACAAAAGTCATCAATATGAAGATGTCTTCAAAGGTTATTTCCAAAAAAATTAAGATGTACATTTCATTTCTAATAAAAGTTTCTTAAGAATATGGTATTTTAATTAATATCATTAGAGCGAATTTTGAGAAAATCAAAATCTTCGAAAAATGTTCCACGTAAAGGACAGTTGGGGGTGGGGGATTTTCCTAAATCTTAGTGTCACATCCCGGGCCGATACTGAATCTAAATACCAAGTTTGGTATTTATCCGACTTTTCGTTTTTGAGCTATGCTGACCAGAGACACGTACAGACTCATAGATACACGGACCTTTTTCTAAAAGTGCGCTTTCGGAAGTAGGAAGTCCCAAAGCAGGTATTTCCGATGAAACCTCGGTATTGAACATTTGGGTGAAATGCAAGACCTTCTCTGTCTATATGTACATTGTACATACATGCTAGAGAAATCAGAAAAAGTGCGGCAGAAGGAGGGAATGACACGGTAACCACATAGGCGGAAGATTCTCGTGAGACATTTACATAGTGTGAAAGATTACAGGAAAAGATAAGATAGCAGAATGATTCTTGATCTTCAGGGCATCTTGGAAAAATGGGTTTGTCATCTCTTATAAGAAAAAAATACACCTGTTATCGGCAGTCTGACTAGCAGCATTGCTATTTTCAAGAACAGATGCATTGCTAATATGATTACCTATTATTGTTGTCTACAATGTTATTAAAATGTCTCAAAGTTGATAAAGATGATCACATAGTGGGCAATGTCGGCAACAATTTACACTGTATAGAGTGCAAGGAAACCAAAATATGGAGAGAGACAATAAAGAATAAAAACTGAGAAAAGCTACCGGCGGAGATATTGTACTTAAAATGTTTTGGAAACAATAGGAATGAATTTCTGAAACAACTAAGTAATTATACAGGGAAAGTAAGAGAGAAATAGGGAAGAGAATCGCCAAAGAAAGAGAGGATCGTAACAATAGAGCTGATGTAATTTATAGAACAGGTAAATAAATTAAGTTGGTAGGCTATAAAAATGTACAAATAGAGGGCAAGGTGCATACGACTCGAACATAAATAACGAGGATGTTAACTGTAAATGATACCAAATTCAGCAATTCCAGGGAAGTAACTATATACTATGTGTGATGTTTGTAACTTGAAAAGATGAAGTATATTATCCATATATAATTACCCGATGGAACTAAATAAATTAATTTTAGATATATTTTAAGTCCGTGAAAAGAAGTTTTGTTATTTTAAATAAATTTGATTTTTTTCTAACAAAACCCTTTTTGCTTTATTTCTTCTTCTTCTCCTTTTTCTTCTTCTTCTTATTATTATATTTGCTTTATTTCCCCTATGTAGGGGAATTATTAAAGCAAAATATTTATATAGAAATGTCATCGGTAATACATACTTGGAGGCATCCTAAATTTAAAGCAATGGTGTGATGTATTGCACTCATGTCATTTACGCTAATCTCTCCTATTCCTACAACAATTATTCGTCTACTACTTCAAGCTAATCGAGATAAGAATTTGCGGAAATTATCTTATTGCATATTTCAATGTAGGTACTAAAGGATTTCAAGTTGTACCAACTCGATTCATCTAAGTCAGAATAGAAGTGTGTACTCAGCCAAAAAAACTTGGAAAAGAGTGGAGAAGGAGCAGGAAGTTTGACGTCCCTGGGCAAAAGTCATACCACAATGCTTCCAAGCTGCCACCTCATTTTTAACGCTTGAATCTTCCCTGGCAATAGTTTGCCCTCAATACGGCGCTGTATGCCCTTTTGTCTCGCAAGCTACTAGCTACTCTTTTGGCGCGCACCCAAGTTTTTTTTTTATTTATTTATAAAATACAATTCCGTAATCTTGCCTTATTCCTTTTTCTTTTTCCTCTTTTTTCCATTTTCCCAACGTTTTTTTTTTTTTTTTTTTTTTTTTCTATTTGATTTCCGTTTGGTTTTTGCTTCTAATACCCATACATATACACATTTACAAACATACAAACACCCATGCCCAAGACGGGACCCGAACCCACGATCCCCTGCACACGAAGCACCTAAGCGAGGCACTTTAGCGAGGGCAGCCATGGGGGCCGGCTAGTTGGAACGACCTGGATTAGGGGGATATAGTTTAAGCCAGATGTGGGCAAATCTGGATCTACTTGACACTTAACCCGCAAGTCGGCTAGCCCACGTAGTTTTAAATGAACCAGTTGAAGGAGAACCAAGCAGACAAAGAGTGTAGTAACAGTTGCTACCAGGTGGTCCAACTACCCTGTGTTTGATGTGTGCAGATATCCCTTCGTGCGATAAAAGAGTTGCAGAACTCAACTGGGCTATTTAAAATTAAAACCCAGCAGTGGAGAATTGGCGAGAAGGACCTTCGTTTTACCCTTCTCAAATGAACACTCACTGTCTCCGCCGATAAGCAAGGCGGGTAAAGCGAATGTCGCTCTTGCCAGTTTTCCACTTGCGGGTTTTAATTTGAAGTAGTCCCATTACGTTCTTAACGCACGAAGTGATATCTGCACACGTTCAATTAAGGGGCAGTTGGGCCACCTGATACAAGTAGTACAATTTCTTTGTATACAGTTTAGAATATGGTAAAATACGAACGTTTATATTTAATTACATTCGTTTACATTTGCAATTATATGTGCGTCAATCAAACAAAATCTGTATTTTGACTTGGCATAGCTCAGTTGTGAAAGCATTGCTCGCACAAATGTGTATAAGTAAATATAGCCAGAAGTTTAGCCACAGAGAATCTTATTTGTGTGTTCTGCATCTGGCAATTGATAAATAGACCAACACTATGTTTACGTGGCACAAATATTTTAAACACGTATCATTTTTAGAGGTATCATTGTAGATGCAAATCAAGCCATTGCCTTGCAGGCTCGACATGGATAGCGTTTACAAAAACATCAAAAACTCTTACTGCCAAAATCACTAAAACTTATAATACTAAAGCGATTGATAGAGTTTTTAAGAGCGGGTCGCTATGTAATGGTTTTGGAATTGTAAACTAAAAAAGTCTGGTGTGTTCCATTTACATAACTTTCTCTACATATATGTAACAAATTATTGTTAAAACGCTTATTCTTCTATCTACTTCATGCTAATAGAGATAAATTTTAGCAGAAATGCTTTCTTGTAAGAAGAAGGGAAATAATGGAATACACTAGGCTAAAATGATGTTCAAATTTTTTAAAAGCTGGTTTCCATGTGGTTTAAATCCGTTTCTTTGCATTACCTGAAGTTGACAAATTTCTATATGTGAAAAGTGTTTAAGGATTTTTTAACCAAAAACAATAACAAGGAATATCTAAAAATGGTCAACTCTACGAAAAAACGTATGTGACATAAATTGTGTGTTTTAATGTGATCTACATTTTTTGCGTAGTAAGTTTTTGTCTATCTCTTACGGTTTACATTTACGAAACATTCAGCAAAATTCATTCAGAATAAAGACGTGTTTAGAGATTATTCCCAGAAACTTCAAGGTATATAATTTATTTGCATTATAAATATCTTTAATATATGTTATTTTAATCATTAGAGCCATTTTTGAGAAAATCAACATTTTCGAAATTTTTCCATAGTTTGGGGTGGGGGTATTTTTCTCTAAATCTTAGTGTCGTATCCCTGGAAGATACTAAACTTAAATACCATGTTTGGTATTTTACCGACATTTCGTTCTTGAGTTATCGTGTTCACAGACACCGGACACGCTGCCTCACGAACACACACACACACAGGGACATTTTTCTGAAAATACTTTTTTTTTGTTGGAATCAGGGAGCCCTAAAACGTCTATTTCTGGTGAAATCTCGGTATTGAAGTTTTTAGTGGAATGCAATACGTTCTCTATACGCTCTGTACATAGTGCATGTAGAGAAATTGTACATTTTAACTTGATGTACATTTTTTGTGCAATAGAATTTTGTCATTTGTCACGGTTTACCAGATAGACAAATGTCATTCAGAATGTATTTCCAGAAATTTCCAAATGTGTATTTCATTTGTCATAAAAATATTTTAAACATATTATACATTAATCAAAATTGTTAAAAATAATTTTGAAAAATAAATCGAAAATCGTTCTGTGTAAAAGCAGTTTGGGATGCAATATTTGTTTTCTTCTAATTTTTGTTACGTCTTTGAAAGACGGTGCATTTAAATGCAAGTGTTTTTTAATCGACTTTTGGTTTCTGAGTTCTGCCGGCCACACACACACACACGCACACACGCACACACACACACACACACACACACACTCACTCACACACACACACTCTCTCACACAATATAAAGTTTGATGTGTTGTATGTATAAATATACCTACATACAATACAGCCAACTTATCTAGAAATACTTCTTATTTGCGTTTAGAGAACCTCAAAATATGCATTTCCAGTGAAATCTGTATTTTAAAGTTTTGGGTGAAATACAATACTTACTTTGCTAGAAGAAAAAATGAAAGACGTTTTAAAAGTTTGTTCCCGTACTCTCTCTCTCTCTCTCTCTCTCTCTCTCTCTCTCTCTCTCTCTCATATCCTCTGTCTGTGTCTGTATGTGAATAACATAACTCAAAACGAAAAGTTGGTTGAACATCTGACTTGTTACTTAAGGTCAGGATATTCTAAGGATACAATCAAAGATTTTCAAGAAATCCTCCTACCTCAACCTACTTTTTCCTAGCAAAATATTCGTTATTTTTTATTTTCTCAGAAATTGCTATAACAGTTTAAACGTTACATGTATAGTATATTTACATGAGAAAAAATAATATGTGTGCATTTTCTTAAAAACAAATCATATGAACTACCCTTTATTTTAATTATAATTGGTAGAATTCTACCCTATTACTTATTGGTAACATTGTGTATAATGCTGTAGAACACCGAAATCTTGATACACAAAATCTTATTACAGGAAAAATAATGTATATGTGGTTCATTAAATTACACCATAGTTTCAAAACATAGACATTTTTGAAACATTAGCTTTTGAATTGCTAAATGTTAAAAGTTTAGCTCTTTTTTAGTATACGTGCTATGTATATAGTGTATAGAGAAAGTATTGAACTCCACCAAAAATTTTTATACGAAATTTCACCGGAAATATGTGTTTTAGGGTCCCCTGTATCCTAAAAAAGTATTTTCAGAAAAAGGATCGTGTGTGTGTGTCCGTGTGTCTGTGAACACGATAACCCAAAAACGAAAAGTCGGTAAAATACCAAACTTGGTATTTAAGTTTAAAATCTTACAGGGATGCGATACGAAGAGTTTGAGAAAAATCCCCCCACCCTAAACTACCCTTTACATGGAACTTTTTTCGAAACTTTTGATCTTCTAAAAAATGGCTCTAATGAGTTTGATTAAAATATCGTATATTAAAGATATTTACATGACAATTAAAATGTATATTTTGAATTTTCTGGGAATAGCCTCTGAAGACTACTTTACTGTCGGTCAATTTTACGGAATTTTGCATAACTGCTAAACCGTAAGAGATGGACAAAAGCTTATCACACAACAAATGTAGAGCACCTTAATACACACAATTTGTGTTACATACTTTTTTTCGTGGAGTTGATTGTTTTTGAGTTTTATTTCAGCTATAAAGACTTATAATTTTCTCATACAGGACTTTGTGAACTCGTGTCCATACAAACAAAAGAACTTCAGTCGTAAAGCAACCAGCTTTTGACTATCACTTTAACCTATGGTATCCCCTTATTTCACTTCTACTAACAAGGAAGCAAGGAATAAGACTATTTCTGCTAATTTTTCTCGATTAGATGAAGTAAATAGAATAATTTGTTACAGTGATATAGAGAAAGTCATGTGAATGGAACACATAAGATTTTTTGACACCTAACGGACAATTGTGAAAACTTGAGATTATGTCTCTACCCAAAGTAATGGATAGTATAACCAGTTTTATTTTAATAGAATGCTGAATAGTATTGATATAAGCAAAATACATGCAGTGGGATGAAGTCATATGTGTTTTAATCACCACTACGTTTTTGTTTTTAATCACAACAAATGCTTAGTTATCAATTCTTTGGCAAGAACTTGACAACAGCAATAACGCTTTTTCTTTCTTTAAGGTGAATCGAAATGTCAATGTTAAAGTTTGGCCCAATCTCAGCAACTGAATTTATGACAATGAATTTTTCAAGGTATATTTAGCATCATTACCTTTACTGTTTATCCATGAAAACTAAAATACTTCTATTGATCAGAAAGAAAAGGTATAATTTTTTTTAATAAAGCGCTTAACATTTTAGTGAAAAACGATGATTTTTAATTTTAAAACATAACTAATCCATATACATAAAAACTATTTCGTTAAAATAAAGCCTGTTTAGGTTCAAATATGTGGTAAAAATGTCAGACCCTAGTATCAATTAGTTTATGAAATAATGGGGAATTTGTATAGGCGCTTTACTTCTTCAGTAATTGCTTTCAAACATAGCATTAAAAATGTGATGTGCTCCATTCACATGAGTTTCTCTACACCTGTACAACAAATTATTGTTAAAAAGATTAAGCTTCTTTTTACTTCATGTTAATCGAAAAAAAATTAGCAGAAATAGTCTTATTACTTAATTCCTTGTAAATAGAAGGGGAATAAAGGAGTACCATAGGTTAAAGTGATAATCAAAAGCTGGTTGCTACGTGACTGAAGTTCCTTTTTTTGTATGGACAGGAGTTGACACATTCCTGTATGAGAAAAATATTAGTTTTTCAAAGCTGAAAACAAAAACAAGTAATATCTAAAATACGATCAACTCCACGAAAAAAATGTATATTACATAAATTGTGTGTTTAAACGTGTTCTACATTTCTTGTGTGGTAAGTTTTTATCCAGTACTTACGGTTTAGCAATTATGCAAAATTCAGTAAAATTGATCCAGAATAAAGTAGTCTTCAGAGGCTATTTGACGCCCTCCGTGGTATAGTGGTTACCATGCTAACTTCATATACCCAAGGACGCGGGTTCAAACCCGGCGGAGGACGGTGGATTGTTTCGGGTGTAAAAATCCTTAGCATGACTTACTTCGGAAGGGAAGTAAAGCCGTTGGTCCCGTGTCGTAGATCTACGGCACGTAAAAGAACCTCAAGTCTGATAGAGAGGCCTCTGAGCAAAATTAAGCGGTCTTTCACGTCCAATTTAGAATGGGACGCTGAGTACCACAGTAGTTAAAAAGCGTCCATAAATAACATGCCATTTCCATTTTCAGAGGCTATTCTCAGAAAATTTAAGATTTACAGTTTATTTGTCACTAAATATCTTTAATATACGATATTTTAATTACAGTTGTTAGAGCCATTTTTAAGAAAATTACAATTTCTAAAAATGTTCCATGTAAACGGTAGTTGGGTTGGGGCGATTTTCTTGAAAATTTCGTGTCGCATCCTTGGAAAATACCAAACTTAAGTACCAAGTTTGATATTTAACGGTCTTTTCGTTTTGGAGCTATGCTGCTCACAGACAGACAGACAGACACACATACACAAGGACATTTTTCTAAAAATGCTTTTTTTTTTTTCGATTCAGGGGGACCAAAAACATGTATTTCCGGTGAAATCTCGGTATCGTATATTTGGGTGCAATACAATACCTTCTCTATACACTATGTACATATTACGTGTAAGGAAAGTACAAATGTAACCTAACTTTCCAAAAACAGCTTCGCAGTATTTCGAAACTCTCACATGACAGAAATGTGAGCAGGATGCCAATGATACGAATAGCTAAAGTAAAACTATCTGATCAAAATAAAAAAATCTGATGTGTTACACTCACATGACTTTCTCTAGCCGATCTACAAACTTCTTACATAAGATTATTCTTCTTTCTGCATCTTGTAAATCGAGGTATTCAGCACAATGTTCTTATTACTTGGTTCCTTATAAGTAGGAAGAAAATAAAGGAATACACTAGGCTAAATCGATAGTCAAATGTTTTAAAAGCTGTCGTTATGCAATTGTCGTTACAAATCGCTTCTTTTCTTGGCCAGGAGTAGAACAAAAGAAAAACGGAAACTCCCGTCTGAAAAAAGTATAAGTACTTTACAACTGAAGCTAATAACAATGTATTCCTCGAAAACGGTAAGCTCCACGAAAAAATGTATATTACGTAAATTACGTATTTTAACAAGACCTACATTTTTTGTATAGAAAGTTTTTGTCTACCTCTTACGATTTATTAGTTATGCCAAATTAAGCAAAATTCATCCAGAATAAACGGGTCTTTAGAAACTATTCCCAGAAAATTCAAGATATACATTTTGTCAGGTAAAATATCTTTAATATACGGTATTTTAATCAAAATCGTTAGAACTATTTTTAAGAAAATCAAACTTTTCGAAAAAAGTTTGGGGTAGTAAAGAGTAGAATGCGGTGGGGGGATTTTTCTCAAAATCTTCGTGTCGCACCCCTGGAGGATACTGAACTTAAACACCGAGTTTGGTATTTTAGCTACTTTTCGTTTTTGAGTTATGGTGTTCACAGACACACGGACACACACACACACATACACGGACCTTTTTCTGGAAATGCTTTTTTTGGATTCAGGGGGTCCTAAAACATGTACTTCCGGTGAAATATCGACATCGAATTTTTGGGCGGAACGCAATACTTCTCTATCCCTATGTACATTGTACATATGGGGCAAGAGAAAGTAAAAATATATTTTTTCTAACACTAATATTTACAAACTTGTCAATGATTTAGCAAGTGAGTGTATTAGAATGTTCTAAAAACTACTAGCAAGATCATTTTCAATAATATTTTTAAAGTATTTACAATTAGCGTACCTCTATGAAAGTTATATCAAAATGAGCGGAAGATTCGAAATATTCATGTGCAATTAAAACGGAAAAAAATTAAGAACATCCCATTTCGATTCCCCTTAAAACAATAGCAGCCAAAATTGCTTTAAATGCACGTAGCGTAATTTGGAAATAAGAAATACTTACTGCTAAACCAACATTTTGTGAGCCCAAGCTCAGGTTTGATAGCATCGGCAGGTATACCAGGTACAAAATCCATGATGATGCAGATTATCAGCAGAAGGAAAGGAGCTCCCCATGCATAGCATGAATACATTAAAAGCTTCTTATTTTCTCGCTCCTTGACTGAACCTCGTAAGGGCCTGATTCTACTGCAACAAACACATTCATAAATAAATAAAGGGATGTATTAGGTACCACCATGCCTTATACAATAATATTAAAACCTGAATTAAAGACAAACTTATGCATTTCATTCACATGACTCTATCTATCTGTTCTGCAAACAAAATATTGTTATAAAGAATTATTATTTTATTTACTTCATGCTAATTGAGATAAGCATTAGTAGATTTTGTCTTATTACTTGCTTCCTTGGGAGTGGAAGGGAAATAAGGAAATACACTAGGCTCAAGCGACAGTCAAATCTTTAAAAAGCTTCACTATGTGATTGACATCATAATTCGGTTCCTTTTGCCATGACCAGGAGTAAAACAAAAGAGATATGAAACGGAACAGTTTAAATATTTTAAAATCGAAACGAATAACAGGGAATATGTATATGGCATAACCTGCCTATTTTAAGGAGATCTGAATTTTTTGTGGTAAGGTTTTTCTTATCTCTTACGGTCTACCAGTTATGCAAAGTCATTCTGAATAAAGATGAATTTAGAGACGATTCCCAAAAGTTCCGGATATATAGTTTATTTATCACGTAAATGTATTTAATATGCGATATGCAAAATCGTTAGCCACTTTTAAGAATATCATATATGCTCCATGTAAAGAGTAGTTTGGGGTGGATGGATTTTCCTGAAAAACTTCGCGTTGCATCCTTGGAAGACACCAAACTTAAATATCAAGTTGGGTTTGGTGTTTAACGGACTTTTCGTTTTTGAGTTACCCTACACACACACGCGCGCGCGCGGTATGACATTTTTGCGTGGAATACAATACCTTCCCTATCCACTATGAATATCGTACATATGTGGTCGAGGCAGTAATGTATTATACAGGTTTATCCAATACAGTAGTCGTAGTTATTTTGAAGAGAATGATAGGAGTAACAGAGCAGGGAAAAATCTAGACGCTCGTGTGCTAATAAGATGCAGCATTTTCGGGCTGCGATAACTAGATTGCAGATTCGACTGGCATGTCATCTTTTAATTATATTTTTATTAGGCATTGCTATCGTTTGTTTAAACCCTTATCATGGGTTTCAAATTATAAAAAATAATATTTATGAGGCAATTTTACTTTCTCTACATATATTAGGTGTATAACAAGTACAGAAGGTATTGTACTCAACCCAAAAATTCGATGTCAAGATTCAAGGGGAAATTGTGTTTTAAGGTTCCATGAATCCAATAAATAAATAAATAAATAAATAATAAAAAGATAGACATTTTTAAAAAGGGCCGTGGTGCGTCTGTTTGTGTCGGTGTCTGTGGAGAACGTCCAAAAAGACGAAAGGAACGTTAAATACCAAGTTTGGTATTTAAGTTTAATGGCTTCCAGGGGTGTAACACGCCGATTTTCAAGAAATCGAACTCGCCCTAAACTACCCTTTACACGGAAAATTATTGAAAATCTTATTTTTCCCAAAAATGGCTCTAACAATTTTGATTAAATAACTGTATTAAAGATATTTCCATGACAAATAAAATATATATTTCTGGGTATAGCCTCTGAAGACTTCCTATTTCTGGATGAATTTTGTATAACTGGTGAGCCCTAAAATACAGACAAAAACTTGCTACACAAAGCATGTAGATTTCATTCAAACATACACTTTATGTCGTAATGTTAACTGTTGCCGAGATATTTCTGTTATTGATTTCTTTTTAACTTCTTAAAACGGGAAAACATTCTTCGTTTTCTGTCTTTGTGCTTTCTCTACGTAGTATTTGGTACTGGTGAAAAGTATTGCTCTCCACCCAAAAATTGGATATCAAAATTTGTGTGTGTGTGAGAGAGAGAGAGGGAGAGAGAACACGTTAACTTAAGAACGAAAATATGTTAAAATACCAAACTTGATATTTCAGTTTAATATCTTCCGTGGATGGGACACGAAAATTTTGAGGAAACACTTCTCACCTCGAACTACTCTTTACATTGAAAATTTTTGAATAAAATACCGAATATTAAGCTATTTACATGATAAATAAAATATATTTTTGAATTTTCTGGGAATAGCCCCTGAAGAGCTCTCCATTCTGGATGGATTTTGCTGAATTTAGCAAGAGAGACAAAACTTACTGCACAAAAATGTAGATCTCATTAAAACACACATTAACATTTTCTTGGTGGAGTTGACCATTTTTGAGATATTCCTTGTTATTGGTTTCAGTTTTAAAATACTATCTATCATACGGGAAGTTGTCAACTCCTGGCAAAGCAAAGAAACGGATTTCAATCACATGGCAACTAGTATTTAAAATAGTTGACTATCGCTTTAGCCTCAACTATTCCCTTATTTCACTTCTACTTACAAGAAAGCATATATATAAAGACAATTTCTGCCAATGTTTATCTCGATTGGCATGAAGGATAGAGAAGAATACGCTTTGTAACAATAATTTGTCACAGAGATGTAGAGAAAGTAATGTGGATGTATTTCTTTCCTTCTGACCGTGCAAAGTGAACATAACTTCAATTGTTCACATAACTAACAGTTTTTAAAAGGTTTGACTAATGCTTTAGTTTAGCGTACTTCCTTGTTTCTCTTATTCTTAGAAGCGAACAGGTAATAAGACTATTTCTACTAATGTTTATCTCCATTAGCAAGATGTAGATATTAGTTAGTACCTTTAGGTTGTGAAGTCCTCTCCATTCGCTGGGAATTTTGTGTAATCCCATAACTCAAAACAATTAATGATAGAGTATTCATCTTAATTGACTTATCGGATTCTTCAAACAACAATAGGAACAAATACGAATTTATTTTTAATTAATTTTTAAATTCTTGTCATTATTCTTATATCTACTATTGCTTGTATAGCACTTGTACCCATGTACACGTTCATTCATATCTTTCTGTGAATTAGTTTTAATAAATTAATTTAAAAAGTCAGTTTAAGTCATTTTTATTTTATTTTAAAGCTCCCTTTATTGCAAGAGTGCCTTATGACCAAAGTTTGACAAATACAAACATTATCAATAAGTACACTTTTATATGGTTGAATAGAGCGATAAGAAATTTACAAAACATACAATAAACAATATTAAAGTTTGAGTTTTAATGATATAAAAGTAAATAGTCCAAGAGTATGGAATAATCATTAAATAGAAACAGCATTGATAAGGAAGAGTATAAAGAAGATTCCTGAATAGCTTTTGACAAAATCGACAGCCACAAAAATTCAATATTGCGCCTTTTGGTCTATTTTTGGGTAAGCATAAACCATTTGTTATAGTAAAAAGCAAGGATGTCTGTGAGACACGAGGCTCTAAAATGTTGTGAGCTCGGTAAACAACCATTTTCAGTACAATATTTTCAACAAAAGGAATCATTATCCAAAGTATTTTTAGCAAAACTAACCATTGTCCATAGTAATTACAGCAAAATAGCCACCGTTCACAACCATTTAGCAAAATAACCAAATCAGAATGTGGTGAATTGTAATTAATTAACACGTCGCCAGGAAAGCTTCAGTTCTTATTTTATTTGTTTGTGTTTGAGAAATGTATGTATTCAGGACTAAAATAATAAAACAAGAATCCACCGTGGCTGTAACCAAAGTGGTCCTTGGTCTACGATACACATTAGAAAACGGCAACGACTGTTTTACAATAGAAATACGCCGCCACTGGGAGAAAGATGTGACACGAGCTTTTAACAATTATTGTAATAAATTAATTGATCATGTTAGATATTCCCAGCTGTATTAGCTCTTGCTAAGCTAACATGTTGATGGTCTTAGTAAAGAACATTTGCTGCATTAAAGCGGGTTTGGTTGAACAAGGAAAATGCGCTGTATCTTCTCAAAGTCTGATAAATGAAGTGACACTTTCCTGGACACGAAGGAAAAATCCGCGATACCGATGATAAAAATCTGATGTGTACCATTCACACGACTTTCTCCATATCCCTGCAACAAATAATTCTTAAAAAGGTTATACTTCTATTTAGTTTATGCTAATCAGAAAAAAATAGCAGAAATAGTCTTATTACTCGCATCCTTGTAAGTAGAAGCGAAATAAGGTTAAAGTGACAGTGATAGTCAAAAGCTGGTTGCTATGTCAATGAAGTTCCTTTGTTTATATGGATAAGAGTTGACAAGTTCCAGTATGAGAAAAGTATACATTTTTCATAGCAGAAACCAAAAATAAAGAATGTCACAAAAACGACGAACTCCACGAAAAAAAATATATATATATATATATATATATATATATATATATATATATAACATGTGTGTTTTAAAGTGCTCTACATTTTTGTGTAGTAAATTTTTGTCCATCTCTTACGGTTTAGCAGTTATTCAAAATTTAGTAAAATTAATCCAGAATAAACTACTCTTCAGAGGCTATTCCCAGAAAATTCAAGATATACATTTTATTTGTCAGGTAAATATGTTTAACATCCGAAATTTTAATCAAAATCGTTAGTCATTTTTGAGAAAATAAAAATTTTCGAAAAAAGTTCCATGTAAAGGGTATTTGGGGGTGGGGCATTTTTCTCAAAATCTTAGTGTCGCATCCCTGGAAGCTGCTAAACTTAAATACCAAGTTTGGTATTTTACCGACTTTTCGTTTTTGAGTTATCGTGTTCACAGACACACGGACACACGGACACACACACACACACACACACACACACACACACACACACACACACACACACACACGGACCTTTTTGTGAAAATGCTTTTTTTTGGATATTGGGGACCCTAAAACATATATTTCCGGTGAAATCTGGTATCGAATTTTTGGAAGAGTGCAATACTTTCTCTATACCAGTGTTTCCTAACCTTTTGAAGTTCACGGCACCCTTGGGAATAACATTAAACATTAGGGGCACCCTTCCTTGAATTAAAAGAAAATTAAGCTTAATATGCTAATTTATTGAAATATTATATAATAATAACGTACACCATAACATAATACAGTAAACTTTACTACAATCACTGAGTAAAAATACATCAATAAATTTTGTTCGATTAATGATTAATGTGAAACTTGTGATTGATGCTTAGAGCACAGATATGTGATGTCGGGTCTTACAGTTGACGGTGAAACACGTAAATCATCCTCAAGGTTATTCAGTCTATTTCTTGCTTTGCATTTTATTGTCACCATAGCAGAGAAGGCTTGCTCGCATAGATAGGATGTTGAAAAGGGCAAAAGTGCGTTAATTGCTTTCTTCATTAGGTTAGGGTACTCCTCTCTCCGTTGAAGCCAAAAACTAGCCACCGACGCCTCACTCTTGGTGAACTTACCTTTGAGTGTGGAATCATCGCAAAGATCAATAAATTCATCTCGTTCGCAAGCATTGAAATCTATTTCCTCTGCACTATCTACGAAATCAAATGGTGAGACAACCCAGTCGAGATTCGTAGTGGAAATAGTTGGAAAGTACGCATTTATTGCATCTTGCAATCTTGATAAGTGATCACAAATGCGGTCTTTCAGTTTACCCAGATCTTTATCTCCTGCCACATTAAGAAGAGATGGAAAGTTCGACAAATCTCCTTTTTGAACTGCAGACTTCCAAGAACTAATTTTTCTTTTAAAACCTTTTATTTTATTGGTTGAGGAGATTATTGTTTCATGTCGACCCTGCATCGAAACATTCAGTTCATTCGGCTTATGAAAAATATCTGCCAGATACGACAGTTCAAAACACCAAGAATCACTTTGTAAGAGCTCATGAAATGTGTCTTGATTTTCATCCTTAAAAAAAGTTTTTAGCTGTTCTTTAAGTTCGAGAAACCGGTTTAATACACGACCCCGCGACAACCACCTTACTTCTGTGTAAAGTAACAAAGAGGTATGAGCTGCTTCCGTTGCGCGACATAACTGTTCAAAAATTCTGCACTTTAAAGGTCGAGACTTCATATAGTTCACCATTTTCACAACTTGGTTAAACACTTCAGCAAAATCTTCATTACACGCTTTCACGACTCTATGCAGAAAACAGTGAGTTATAATAATGGATGGATTTTCATTGAGAGCTCTGGCAGTAAAACCTTTAATTTTCCCAGACATAGATGGTGCACCATCTGTACATATACCACAACAGTCTTTCCATGAAAGATCATGATCATTGAGATAGGAATTAATAGAAACGAAAATATCATGGCTTGTGGTTGCAGTCTCCAGCGGTCTACAGAACAGAAACTGTTCACTAATATCTTTTTCATCAATATATCTGATAAAACCAAGCAGTTGCGGTTTGTCACCAATATCGAGACTCTCATCTACTTGCAAAGCAAATGTTCTATAAGTTTTTATTTTCTCCGTGACTTGTTCGTTGATATTGCATGACATTTCAGATATCCTGCGGCTGATTGTGTTGTTGGACAGAGGAACTTTCGAAATTTGATTAGCTGCTCCTTCGCCAAGTATTGTTGAAACTATAACTTGACATGCAGGGCCAATGATTTCCTCTCCAAGAGTATGAGGTTTCTTTTTTTTTAGCTATCAGTTCTACTACTTTAAATGAGGCTTCAAGAGCAGGATCACCTATGGTCATTCTCTTTACCATTCGCACAGCTGTTTTCTTCTCCCCTTCTAATATATGTGAAAAATACATTACACTTTTCAGTGACACACTAGTAAGATGCCGCTTCAGTTTGCTAGGTACCAAGGCCTCGTTGCTAAGTGTTTCGCCACAAACTAAACACACAGGGATAGGGTATTCCTCGTTGTTATTCCACTTAAATCCATACGCTAAGTAACTGTCCTGGTATGTTCTTTTCTTTCGTTTGTCTTCTTTATGTGGTGAATTCGACTGTAAGATTTGGCTTCTTAAAGCAAGCAGTAGGAGCCTGTTCACTTTCACTGTCCTGGCGTTTACGTTTAACAATGAACTTATCCATAGCTAAACACTGTGAATAAACGCGAGGAAGACAACTGAAAGCACCAAGCGGCGTACACTTTTATATATTAATCTGTCGAAGTCTCGGGAATGTTCGTGAGGAAGCGAGTAGTCTCGGGAATGTTCGGTAGGATATAGCTGTAATGCCATCTGTGGGATACTAGTATAACTGAATTATTGAAATGAATCGACCACTATCACCATCTGCCGTGCATGAGAGTAATTGATTTGACTTATTTTATTTCAAGACCTAACAAGACTTAAGGCTTCAGTAGAAGGTATTTTTTTGTTGTTGTTTATCTCAATATCTCGCGGCACCCCGTAGCCAATCACACGGCACCCTAGGGTGCCGGGGCACACCGGTTGGGAACCGTTGCTCTATACACTATGTACATAGTGCGTATAGAGAAAGTAAAAAGTGTCTGTGTGACCTCGTTTTCCTCGTGTGTATTACCTGCTGCTTGAATTAACAGAATAATTAGGAAAACTATTAAAATCCATATTATGGTGGGTTTTTACAAAGAAATATTACTAATAAGTCCACCAATTACCTCAAACTTATGTGCTTTTCACTTTCTCTAGCACAAATGTACAATGTACATAGTAGCTAGGGAAGGTATTGAATTCCGCTCAAAAATTCGATATCGAGATTTTATCGGAAATAGACGTTTTAGGGTTCTCTGGATAAAAAAAAGCATATTTAGAAAAAGGTCCGCGCGCGTGCGTGTGTATATGCGTATGTGTGGACAGCATAACTCATAAACAAAAAAGCTGTTAAATACAAAATTTGGCATTTTAGTTCAGATTTACCACTCGTAAATAATAAAATTCTTTCACCGTTTCAATTTTCTTCCCCTCATATACAATTACATATTTTCTTAATTGATTAGTTTTTTACGTACCAATATTTTAGATTTGTTTGTGTTTACTTTCATTTTTCATCCCTCACAAAATTCTACGATTTCATTTATCGCACTTTGCAAACCTGTTATTGATACTACCATAAAATCATCTGCATCAGTAACCAAGTTACTTTTCGCTTCTATTGCGTTTGCAGCGGGCTGCTAGTTGCCTGCCCACATCCCTTTCATAGGCAATAATAGTTCTACAATTTGGAAGTAGATGAACTAATTAATGCAACAATTTGACCTCATCTTACGGACGATCTTTGTCAGTATTTAAATATCGTAATAAAATAAAGCTGTCTTAAACATTAATTAACGATCCTTTTTTTATTCGAAATGCAAAATTCAACATTATCTCTAGATATGTTCTGTTGGAGATGTATACTTTTCGAATAGGAAATCACTAAACATTAATTGTGGTTTTAAATACGAAGAAAGGTGCAAATTTAAGGCATTTTTGGTTCAATATTGCATGCTGGGTACAGCTTATACGACGCATGTAGTTAGAGTTCGAATTTGTCCCGGAAGAGTTGTTAGTTCAAAGAAAGTGCCAAGAATCCGGCACTAAATTCCAAAATACTCAACGCTTTATTTGTACATATTTATTTTGTTAATCGTCGCTATTTAGACATAACAAATCTAGTTATTTTTCAATGATATTGCATCGAATGTTGCAGTCGCCATTTACTATCTCAGAACAAGTCTCAACTATTTAAATATTTGTTGCAACTATAGATGTACCAATTATTCAGTTTATGATGAATTAAATTATGCGGTGTGTACTATGCAATATTATACGAATTCATTGTAACGAAATTAGCGAGAAAAACAATTTAGGTTCCAGGCTTTTATCATGAGTATGTAATGTATAAGGCGGCGCCATAGGTGAGTGGTTAGACCGCTCGCCTCACATCAAGGCAACCCAGGTTCGATCCCAAGCGGTGCCTGGGCAGGTTTTCTCCGGGTCCTCCGGTTTCCCCCGCCACTCATTCCACAAATTGCTCCATTATCACCTTTCCAATCATCAATTTCGCTTACATTTCATATCATCATCTTATGTCGGTACGGGCCTACCCCTCGTAATAGGTTCTCCATTCTGTGGTTTCGTGTCTTCGGCTCCCCGACAGGCTTCTAACCCCTAGGCATTGGCTTGTAAGTCTTATGGGGGCATCATCCTCCAAATACGGAGAGGGTAAGCCGATTACGAAATGAAACGAAAAATGTAACGCATAAACATACGAGGCGTGTCCGGAAAGTAAGAACCGGTTTGAAAAAAAAATATTTGTTTTCAAAATACCACATATTTGTACATGAAACAGCATTCCTTGACCTATTCTTCAACACAGCTGCCATCATTGTTAAGGCATTTGTCATAGCGGAAAATGAACTTTTGTATGTTCTCTTCAAAGAAAGCCGCCTCCAGTGAGGACAGCCACCGTTACACACCGTGTTTTGCGTCGTCATCGTCAAAATGCCTTCCTCTGAACTCACGCTTCAGATTCAAGAACAAGAGGTGCCCGCCTGGGTAGTGTGGTGGTATTGTGTCTGCCTCACTTTCAAAAGGTCGTGAGTTCGAATCTCGCTTAGGGTGAGTTACCCGGATAAGGTTTTTTTCGGGGGTTTCCCTTATCCTGAGAAGACGAATGTCGACTAACTTTGAGATCCACAGACCCCGAGATCATTTGAGCATCATTTTACCAATTTCATTCATCGTCCGATATGACCAATCAGGTTAAAGGCTGTTAAACTAAAAAAAAAAAAAAAAAAAAAAAAATGGTAGTCAGAAGGTGCAAGATTGGAGCTGTACAGCGGGAGCTGAACTGCTCCCAACCGAATTATTGAATACATTTTTTGTGACACTAGCAGCATGGGCACGTGCGTTGTCATGAAGCAATAAAACGCTTTGGCTGAGCATCCACAGCTTTTGTTTTGCGCGCCGAAGATTTCTCAATGTTTTACACTATCGTATCGCATTAATTGTTGCATCTCTGGAAGGAACTCAACAAGCAGAACACATTGCACATGCTTTTTCGTGCTGACAATGTTGTTTTGAATTTTTGTCTTTTGGGGGATCCTGTATACCTCCACTCCATCGACTGTTAATTTGATTCTGTGACAGAACAAAGCCAAGTTTCATAAGCGGTTACTATCGTGCTTAAGAATTCATCTCCCTCGTCACTGTATCGGGTAAGAAAATATGTCAAAGTACTATTCAATCACTTCGTTTTGTGGATACCAAGAAGAATCCTCGGAACCCAACGGGAACACAGTTTGCGGTAATTTAAGTACTTGTGACAATCTCATGCAAAACAGTTTTTTTTTCTTCAAATTTGTGGAAAAGCATCCATAAGGCATTCTTATTTTAAACCGTCAGTTTTCACTTGTTCAACCAAACCATTAGTGACAGCAGAAGGCCGCCCACTCCGTGCTTTGTGATCGTCCATATTTTAATTGTCTAGCCACTTTCTCACCATTCCAAATGTAATTACATTTTCGACGTAAACTTCCATAAGTTAATGATGAATCTCAGCTGGCTTAACATTCCTTGCGTTCAAAAACCGTGTTACGGAACCATTTCAGAGTCAGCGGGATCATAAATTGTCTTAAACGTTTTGAACTTCCACTAACAACTGTAAACACAGCACGAGTCAGCTGTAATGGACAGAAAATGAACCAGAGAGAAGAGTGCGTATGCAGAAAATTCAAAATATACATTTTATTTGTCAGGTAAATAACTTTAATATACGACATTTTAATCAAAATCGTTAGATTCCATGTAAAGGGTAGTTTGGGGTGGGGGGATTTTTCTCAAAATCTTCGTGTCGCATCCCTGGAAGATACTAAACTTAAATACCAAGTTTGGTTTTTACCTACTTTTCGTTTTTGAGTTATCGTGTTCAAAGACATACGGACACACGGACACACGGACACGCGGACACACACGGACCTTTTTCTGAAAATACCTTTTTGGATACAGGGGACCCTAAAACATATATTTCCGGTGAAATCTCGGTATCGAATTTTTTGGTGGAGTGCAATACATTCTCTATACACTATGTACATAGTGAGTATAGAGAAAGTAAAATTTGAAAAATTATAAATACATTTTTCCATAAAAATGACGAAAATTCTAAACTTTAAGGAAAAATATGTTTTTGCCTCTTGGTACATTTTAGCTACTGATTAAATAAAGCTATCAATTAGTAGGCGCATGCTTATTAATAGCCGCTACGTTATTTCTTGTAATTTTGAAGAGTACGAAAAGTATTAATTTTATATGCTAATTATTATCAATATAAAAACATAAAATGACTGTAAACTAATTTGATGTAAAACTGGATTTTTGATGTGAATATTCTTACAAATACATCACATGGCTCATTTTTATTAGAACAATGAATTTGAAGAGTAAAGATTATTATTTAAATAACCATGCAAGGTAGAATTTTTATAATGCGTGTAAGTTACCTTGACAGAAATTACAGTATTTTTTATAGAGATTAAGGTTTGCGACATTAGTGTTCTTTGTGGTCTATTGGTCTCCTTAGATCACCTTAGCATGTGATTAATCACTTTAGGGCATTTGTGCTGAAGAAAGGCGCACGAGTTTCTCAGTAAGTGCATTACTCAGTGCTATGTGCCACCTAGCATCAGCTGAGTACGCTTCCTTAGAATGCCAGAGGTCATCACATCCGCCACTAAAGTGCAACGAGCCAGTACATCTTTTTCCTTCATCCATTTAAGATTTAGTTGACTGACTCATTTAAAGAACACATGTCCACATGATGACGTAACATGACGGCTGTGATATGTACATCCCATAACTGCTAGCTCTGGATGATTACTGAAGGCGCCAAGGATACATAATGTCTTTGGCAACGATTTCTAGATGTTGGACTAGGTTAAAACACAGTACAATTCTCAATGCCATACACAATTTTTTTTTTTATCTTTTAAACATTTATTTTATGTAGCTTAACGTCCGTTAACATGGTTGGTCATATCGGACGATGAATGAAATTAGTGAAGTGTTACTCAAATGATCTTGGGGTCCATGGAGCTTAAATGAACTCGACATTCGTCTTCTCAGGATAAGGGAAAACCCCGAAAAAATCGTTATCCGGGTAACTGCCCTAAGTGGGATTCGAACTCGCGACCTCTTGAATGCGAGGCAGACACGCTACCCCAGCACTACCAAGGAGGGATACAAGGGTTATTGATTTTAACGATAAACGAGAAATTGTTCAATTTATAAAAAATGCTTTGTATGCATTTGACATAATGACGTATAGGCATATTTTTGCGCGAATTTTTGAGAATGTTTCATATTTTTAGGATAATATTTTTTTAGCGATAAATGAATCATTATATATATATACGGTTTTTTCGGGGTAATATAATATTATTTTTATTGTGCATAGAAAAATGTTTAATTATTTTAATTTACAAACATAAATAAAACTTAAATGTAATATTTTCGTTTTCGCACTATTAAGCTAGAACTTGTGAAAGAATGTTAGAGTTTCAACGAAAATAAAATACAAGATATTAAATTAAGGCACCAGGCAAGAAAAAGTATCGTTTCTAAAAAGTGTAGGCTGGTAACAGATTCACTATTAGCATTTCAATGTAAAGAAAAACTTGTCGCTCGTCCTGTTTTATCCCGTATTAACTCGCTGAGAGCCAAATGAAACTATTGAGAGTGGTCACTTTGGAAGCAGTGAAAGCGCATTTATAGAACGCATGGATTCCAATGTTAGGGATGTAGAAGAAGATAGCTTATGTAAGTCTGCTGTCGTATGGCTTTATTGGACTTCATTATGACAAAAGAAACATGTTATAACAATAAAAGCTTTAGATAATTAGTTTGAGCCTTCAAGGTTAATGACTAAATCAAGTAGATATTGGTGGATTAAATATGTAATGGCAGCATTCGAACAAATGAGTGCATTTAAAACTAGTGTTATTAACTCAGATTTGCCTCTTTTATACAAAAGACTTTGTGCCACTCGTGAACAGTAAACCGTGGTAATTATTGTAACAACTTAGATATACGAGTAGTAACAATACTGTTGGCAAAGCATAAGATGAGTTTTATCACGTTTTCTGTGCAAAGATTCTTCAATCTTTGGCTAGCAATGCCAAACACTAACAGCAAGAGATTTTTCTCTGCATATAACTTAATATAACAGGCAGAACTATGAGAAAACGAAAATTTCACAACTTGTATGTTGCAGTTCAGTTATGTCTGGTTTGATTATATTCATGACGTTGAATTAAAATACAAGGTTTTGAATTTGGAAATAAGGGTTTTAACATTAATGTCACTAAAGTTACCTACTAATTTTTTATTTCAATTGTCATTATTCATCAATTGTCCAATAAAATGTGCACGAATTAAGGCGAATTTATGTAGAATAGCCAACACAAACACCACTAATAAAAGTTTTAATGCAAGTTTTTAAAATAAATTTTCAACACAAAATTTGTCTCTGCTCATTACACTTAGCCTCCCCCTCATTGAGACACAGTCTTTAGGAAGCATCGCTATTTTCCATCACAACACCGTTAGCTCCACCACCAACAAATAACTGCCAAAATTAATATCTCTGTTACACCAGAGACACAAGTGCCATTTTATTACTCATTTACTGCGACCATTACTATTAGGATGCTGCTGTAATTGCCATTGTTCCAGATTTAACTTAGTATCTAAGATATTTTCATTGATGTTCAGCATCCAGAAATGATGCTAAAACAACTTAAGAGTTCTTTCATGCGCTTTCTTAGATAACATTTTAAGGAAACTTAGATCTGTTATACTTGCTGACTTTTGAAAATAGTGTTCTAAAATATTAGTCAGATATATTTAGCGTATCTGGAACAATTTGTTTCGACTTTGATTTCCATCCTTTCAAGCAGTACGGTATTTAAGACTTAGAAACGAAGTTATAAGAAATGTTGTGGAAATGAATAAACTGACAACTGATGGCAATGAGCTGTGTAACAACCAAATTCGATATACTATAATTGTTATCTCAAGAACTAATAAATATCTGATGTGTTCCATTCACATGAACTTCTCTACACCTCTGTAACAAATTATTGTTTATAAGCTTATTCTTCTATTTCATACTAGTCGAATAAACATGAGCAGAAACGGTTTTATTGCTTAAATTACTTTTAAGTAGAAGGAAAATAAGGGAATACACTAAGCTAAACCGACAATCAAATGTTTTAAAGTGTGGTTGCTATGGGATTGAAATCCGTTTCTTTGCCTGACCAGGAGTTACAAGTTCCTGTATGAGAAAAGTATGAATACTTTAAAACTGAAACCAATAATAAGGAATATTTTAAAAATGGCCAACTCTACGAAAAAAAATGTATATGGCATAAATTGTGTACTTTTGGGAGATCTTCATTTTATAGTAAGTTTTTGTCTACCTTTTACGGTTTACGAGTTATGCAAAATTCAGCAAAATTTATCAAGAATAAACAGGTCTTCAGAATCTATTCCCAGAAAATTCAAGATGTACATTTTATTTGTGATGTAAATGGCTTTAATATATGTTATTTTTATCAAAATCGTTACAGCTATTTTAGAGAAAATTACAATTTTCGAAAAATTTTCCATGTAAAGGTTAGTTTGGGGTGGGGGGGTGCTTTTCTTGAAAATCTTCGCATCGTATTCTTGGAAGATACCAAACTTAAATATCAAGTTTGGTATTTAACGGTCTTTTCGTTTTTGAGCTATGCTGTCCTCAGACAGGAACACACAGGGACTTTTTTTCTGAAAATTCTTTTTTTGGATTCAGGGGGTCCTAAAACATGTATTTCCGGTGAAGTCTCGGTATCGAATTTTTGGGTGGAATACGGTAATTCCTCTATACACTATGTACATAGTACCTGTAGAGAAAGTAAAAGAGATATTCAGAGGGATCAGAAATGAGCGGAAGGACTCGGTTTTACCTAAAAGGATTTGTCTGTCAGTTTCCATAAACAATACTGCAGCTGAACCAAAACTTCCAGCGATGAAAATACTGAGAACTTTGAGAGGATTAGATTTTAGCTAAGTTAAGAGTGAAAGGTTTAGCAATTGATTGATATACACAAAAAATCGTTAAAACACACGATTTATATAATATACGTTTTTCTTATAGAGTCGATCATTTTTTAGACATTCCTTATTATTGGTTTCAGTTTGAAACTAACTTTTCTCAAATGGGACCAAACCGAATCTCAATTGCTTCACATAGCGACCAACCTTTAAAAGATTTGACTATCGCTTTAGCATAATATATTCCCTTATTTCCCTTCTGCTTATAATGAAGCAAATAATAAAATCAGTTCTGTTGAAGTCGATTGGAACAATAAAACAAATTGAAAAACGTTCCATGCAAAGAGTAGTTACCGATGGGAGGATTTCCTCGAAAACTTTCGTGTTGAAGCTACTGATCCTAAATACTAAGTTTAGTATGCATGCGACTTTTCGTTTTTGAGTTATATGCTAAAACACACACACACACACACACACACACACACACACACACACACTTTCCTAAAAATGCCGCGTTTTCAAGGTTGGATTACTGTTGTGGAACGCGAAGTTTGTTCCGGATCGTTAGCTGAAGTAGGGAAGCTCACTAGATCTGTAAAGAAGCCTTTAGATATCATCTTAAAAGCCGCTTATATCATGTGTAGGGGAACAGAATAAACCTTGCGTAACAATCTTAAGATGTGGGAGTACGAGACATAAAGAGAATATTAAAATGGCGGTTTGCGGCTCCAAAGCATGACTAGTGTCTTACCAGCAGTGGCTGGAAATTCGGTTGATGCTTCACCACGTTCAATTTAGGAAAAAATATTAGGGACAGAAGGAATACGTAATCTAGATATTTCAATATATGTTTTAGACTTTCGCCCACTGTTATTATTACAAAATATATTACAAATACTTTTACGCTTTAAAGAAAGAGGAATGAGCGCTTATATTGACCAAAATGAGGTGGAATCTTCTATATTTTCAGTATTATACATATTTTTTTTTCAAACGAAGCTTATGTTAGCGCGAGAGCGATTTCTATTGAGAATGAATGCCAGATACTGGAGTTTAACACTGGAACCCTTAAATAAGAATAGACACTAAAAGAATTACAAAACGGAATATTTTACACGGCTTTCGTGAAGTCGTTCTGCAAACAATCCATAAAATAAAAAAACGTAATTTTTGTACACAATACTCAATAACAAGTGTCGGGTACATACCAAAACATTCAACTTGTTCAAAGGACAAGAAAACCCAAGGTCAGAATGAGTGGTCAACGAAATCGAACCTAGGACCTCCCTAATGCGAGTCTCGCACATCCGCGGAGGAATCTCGCTCGGTAATATTAATACTAGGCGGCCCAAGCTTTAAAAGTGTTGAAGAAGTCTTCGGGCAACTCCTTACAAATTCAGGTAGGTGGGGAACTGCCGCATTAACATGAATGGCCTTCGTATTACTCCTCTTAATTATCAATGAATTCATGAAGGAATTATAATAAAATCATTATTTCAATAGGTCGAGTCAGACTGAAAAACTGAATGCATAGCCGGGATTTGAACCGCGGATCTCCCTGTATCTAGCCGATTGCTCTACCACTGTGTTACCATGGCATTAAATTTTTCAACTGACTCGCATATTTGCACAAGATGATCTCAAATTACTTTGAGATGGCATATCCAATAGCGACTTGCAATGTGATAAGTACTTTTAGTCCCGAGCTTCATAGTTTAGTCAACCATTAGGTCAATTACTCAATAACTTGAGATCACCACATGGTTTACTAGGAAACATGTGAATCAGTTGAAAAATTTAATGGCAGCCGGCATGTTGCCATGGTAGATCAGTGGTAGAGCAACCGGCTAGAGACTGGGAGATCCATGGTTTAAATCCCAGCTAATGGCATTGAATTTTTCAGTCTGACTCTACCTATCCAACTCCTGTCCTACAAACGGCTTGTGTGAAAAAAAAAATTGAAATCAATACTACTGCTACCACTATTCTTCTACAAATAAAATAATAATAGTAATACTACTACTAAACGAACAAATGGAAATGAAACATTGCCTATCCTCATGGTGCCATGGGATTATTACCGCGATTTATTTTTTTAAACTCTACAATGCGTATGCTCCGCAATATTGGACAAGAACAGCGTAAACATAATTAAAAATCTGATGCGTTCCATCCCATGGTTTTCTCTACAATTACTGTTACAAACGATTATTCCTTTATTTATTTCATTGTAATCGAATAAACGTTGACAGGAATGATTGTATTAGTTCCTTCTAAGTAGAAGAGACATAAGGTAATACAGAAGGCTAAAGCGATAGTTAAATCTTTTAAAAGTCGGTTGCCATGTCAATTCCAATTTGGTTCTCTTTGCACTGCTAAGAATAAAACAAAAGAGAGGTGAAAAGAAAGCGACCTCCCGTTTGAAAAAAGGTTAAATAGCTTTAAACTGAAACCTGTAATAGGAATATCTCGGAACGGCTAACTCTACAAAAAAGATGTTTGTGAGAAAGTGTGTGTTTTGACAAGATCTACATTTATTGTGTAATAAGTTTCTGTTTTTCTCTTACGGTTAACCAATTATGCAATATTCATTAAAAATGAAGACGAGGCTATTCCCAGAGAATTCAGACTATATGTTGTCATTTAAATATCTTTAATACGAGTATGCGTATTTTAATCAAAGTCGTAAGAACCATTTTTCAGAAAAACAAAATTAAACAAAAAAAATCCATATAAAGGAGGGGATTTTGTTGAAAATCTTCATACCGCAAGCATGGAAAATACTAAACTTAAATATCAAGATTTCTATTTAGAGATGTTTGCATTTTTGTGCAATGTTATTCACAGGCACATATATAAGGACCATTTTCTAGAAATATTTTTCTTTATTCACGGACTTCTAAACATATATTTCTGGTGAAATCTCGACATCCAATTTTTGGGTGCAATACAATTTCCCTGCTTCAGGAATGTGTATAGTACGTGTAGGAAAAATATAAATAACTGTAGCCGGATACTGGTAGCTCAAACCAAGATATTCTAAATAGTTGTGTATATGCGAGGGCAGATCGAAAAGTAACGCACAATAATTTTTTTTTTTTACCTTGGTTTTGCAGCTGAAATGTTGCAATTTCACACAGATATAGTTTAAAGTTTTCACTACACATGGTATTTTTTGTTTCATGTTCAGCTCCAGCGAGAGAAGCGTGAACTACGCAACATCTGTACGCATACTGCTGTCGTCCACGTGTGAAAAGCAGAGTGGTGTGGTTCGATAGTTGTGTGCCAAAGGGCATAAAACCAAGTGAAATTCAAAGGGGCATATGTAGTGTGTATGGGGATGTTTGTTTGGACCATAGCAATGTCTCCAGGTGGTATGCATTCTTCCAACGGGTCATATGAACCTTAGTGAATCGCCACGTTCCGGAAGGCCGGTAACAGCTGCAACTCCGCAGAATGTCAGAGGTATTAAGGCGGCAATTTTGAACGACCGGCGTGTCCAATTAGGAAATTTGTCGTAATAATTCAACATTTCCTATGGTACAGTGTACGATATTGTTCATGACACGTTGAAATGTCGTTAAGTTAGTGCTTGCTGGGTGCCTGAGAACCTGACAGAAAACCATAAAGGCCCGCGAATGATGACAAGCTTAGATCACTTAACGTGGTACACCGCAGAGAGGCGTGATTTTCTGAAAGGAATCGTCACTACATACCACTACACACCCGAAACAAAGTAGGCAAGCATGCAGTGGAAACATGCCTGTTCCCCAGCAAAGAAAAATTCAAAGTGACTCAGTCTACCTGTTAAGTGCTTGTGACAGTGTTCTGGGATATGCAAGTTGTTTTATTGGTGGACTTTGCAAAACACGGGACCACTGTGAATGCTGCAGCCTACATTAAAACTTTGGTGAAGTTGCGTTGTGCCCTTCGTGAGAAACGCCACAACATTAATGATAACGATGTCAAACTTCTTCATGACAATGCTCGCTCCCATGATGTTGCTGCTGTTCGTCAGAAAATCACCAAATTTTTTTGAAAAGTGCTCCAGCATCCACTATATAGTCCGGACCTTGCACCGTCGGACTTTCATCTGTTTGGTTCCATGAAGAAATTCCTGGCCAACCAACGCTTTGCGACAGATGCGGAAGTGAAATCAGCAGTCCGCAGATGGCTATACTCCAGGGAAACGGACTTCTATGAACAACGCGTATTCAAACTGGTATCGCGATGGGACAAATATTTTGAGAAAGTTGGTGCCTATGTCAAAAAGTAGATAAGAACGGTAAATTCATTTATGAGTTTTTTTACTATTAAAATGCTTGTTAAAGAAATATTTTGCATTACTTTTCGATCCGCTCTCGTATAAAGTGAGCTTACTCCCTCGAAATTTAAATCCCTGGGACTGAAGTAGAATATTATAAGCATTTTTCAGTATGTTAACATTGTTACAACTATAAACTCTAGAGCAGACCTGGGAAATACCTCTCAATGAGTACGATTCGTTCGTATTGTCATCTCTAATAAGCTAGAAGTGTAGAATGAAGGTCGCTCACACTAATCCCCAGTTTCACACTGACCGGTGTTTACTTGTAATTGCCCCGATGAGTTCTGACAGTTTTAATGCATGAAGGGCTTTCTGCACACACGAAATACGGCACTCAGATCCACTTGTTACATAGAGGGCCATCTTGTAATGAGTTGAATGCCATATCTCCTCCACTTACTATAGATAAGCAGCAGAGAAGGTAAAAAGTAATAGAATATGTCCATAAAAAAAGATAACTTTAAAAAAAATCTCCCATCCCAAACTACTCTTTAGATGGAAAAAGTTTTGAAAATTTCGATTTTCTCAAAAATGACTCTAATGATTTTGATTAAAATGCCATATATACGTAAAAGATATTTACATGACAAATAAACTGTGAATCTTGAATTTCCTGGGAACAGACTCTGAAATATGACTTTTGCATAACTGGTAAACCGTAAGCGATAGACAAAAACTTACTACACAAAAAATGTAGATCCATCAACACACACAGCTTATGTCCTTTACATTTTTGTTGCGAAGCTAACCGTTTCCATATATTCCTTGTTAGTGTTTAAAATTTAAAATAATAAATTTAAAAGGGCTCGTCCGTGCTCTTTTTGTTTTACTCCTGGTCATGTAAAAAAGCCATTTCAATCGCATAACGACAGATTTTAAAACATTTGACTATTGTGTATTCCCTTAGTTCCTTCTACTTGCATATAAGTAACTAAGTTATAAATATTTTGATAAAATTTATCTCTATTAGAATAGAGTAGAAAGAAGAAGAATATTTTATAAGATTTTCTTGTAGAACAGGTAGAGAAAGTCGTGTGAAGAGAACACATAATTTTTTTTTTCTGAATTCCATTTATGATGAAATCTCAATGCCAAAAGTTTAGTTGGAATATAATCTTGCCCTACGTTCTATAAGTAGATGCCGAAGAAACTAAATATCCCATAAAATGGCTGACATATCGAACAAGATTGCAGATTGCTCCTTTAAAAGATGGATTAAGTAATTGGGTCGAGTGCACTATTAATGTTTGTAAATTAAGGGTACAACTGAACGAGAAATACATTGATTTCATAAGGTTTGGACCATTGAGGTGTCAAATGTAGGAAACAAATAGACACAATGTTAAACTTACGCCTTTAAGTGGCTTCAATAGCTCCTTGGAACGCGTAAAAGATTGCTTATTTCCTTATGCAAAATAATTCATCTGGTGTAGAAAAGCTCCTCATATCGTGCTGTCAATCCAAGTTATAAAATGTTTACGCAGCTGGAATGCTAATTAAAACAGCTCCAAAAATAAAATTGAGATCAGGACTCCTACACACTCTACTTGTTTGTAGAATGTCCCTGAAGGTTTTTTATTGTCAAGATGGGAGTTTCTCAGTCTTTCTGTTTTTATGAGGAAAGAGATCGTGTCGCTTCTGTCGTATTTTCAGCCTAAATTTACGAGCCATTGCCTATTTTTATGGTTCTGAGGCGTTTAGACGCCCTCTCGTCGCTAAACAGCATTGGGTACGTGTAGGTCACTTATTTACTGCTTTGAAATTTGCCAACAAGAACGTGTGTTAACCCGCCTCTGTAGTAGGGGTAGCGCGTCTGCTTCACATTCAAAAGATCACTATTTCGAATCTGGCTTAGGGCGAGTTACCCGAATAAGGCTCTTTTTCGGAGTCTTCCCTTATCTTGAGAAGACCAATGTCGAGTAGCTTTAAGATACATAAACTCTGAGATCATTTGAGCATCATTTCACCAATTTTATTCAATCAAGTTAAAGAAGTATACGCAGCATTAGTTTGAAATACTGGAAAAAGAAATATTTTTAATCTACATATATCTATGCTGATATAAAGACAAAAAGTTTATGTTTGTGAAGGGAGGAGTAACCTCAGAACTCACCCAACGGCTTTTGAAAATTATTTCACCATTGAAGAGCAATGTTCTTAAACTGAACATAAGTTATAAAATAGTTGCAAAAAGATTAAAACTGGAACTGGAAATATTTAGTTGTGAGTTGTCTTCCCCCCCCCCATCCTCATGTTACTCAAGTTTTAGTCTTCATTCGGATGACATTTTTAGAACGTCTTTGCGAACATGGAGACTTTTAGTTCAAAGGGGTAAATGGGGAGTTCAAAATACTTCATAATTGAGGTATTGGAAGAGAAACTTATATATATATATTGTATTTCAAGCAAAATGGCTCCTCACTAACGTGCAAGGCTCGCATTTGAGAGGTCCTGGTACCTGGAGACGACTACTCTGAACCTATGTTTTTCGTGGTTTCCCGGTTAGCAGAATAATGATTGGTTTCACTTCTGCCAGGAATTTCCTATCGTTTCTCTTCCTCTTTCGTGGCTCATGTAGATGTAGGGACTTGACAGTGTCGATCGGTGTCGGACAGATGGCGCACTAAGAAATACCTTCTCGGAACTGCCGGATGGCAGCCTTCTCTGGGTCACCTTAAGTGGGTGGAGTGGTTACCGGATCCGCCAAAGGGAAGCCTTCTCTGAGCGAGTGATCGAATCATCAAGCTTAGAATAGTTCGGGCTTCTGTGTGTATCTGTTGGTTGGTCCACCTGCGACCTATGTATACCCTATTAAGGTTCCTTTACCTCATCTGCTCCTCCTGGGGATGGTAAAAAGACATATGTGTATATATCGCAACATCGTATCTTCCTTTGCTTTCACTGTTTTTTTTTTTTTCTGGTTTATTGTTTATGGTTGATCAGCTATTTAAATGCAGAGTGCTGAGAATAATTATTTATTAAATAAATATTTGTAAAATAAAAACAATACTATAAAATAATTTAAAAAATATAACTATGTTGCTTGTTAACGAATCTGACATTTCAGCACCGCTGGTGTGCTGGAATTCCGCCCGCAGGAGCTCTTTTACATGCTAGTAAATCCACTGACATAAAGCTGTCCCTTTTGAGATTAGCCGATCCCGGTGGCCGCGCTCGCTAAAGTGTCTCGCTTTGGCGCTTCGTGGTGCACAGGATGGAGGGTTCGAGTCCCGCCTTGTGCATGGGTGTTTCTATGTTTGTAAATATAAAAGGAAAACGTTAAGAATAATAAGGTCTACTAAGGAAATATAGGAAACTGGAAACAAATGGAGAGAAAAAAGGAAGTCCTGACAAGCCTCCGGAACTGTATTTTAAATTAAAAAAAAAATAAAAAAAAAAAAAAAAGCAAACTTAAAAACAATCGGTCTGGGCCGAATTTAAGCCTGCAACCTAAGGATCAAAAGTCAGCGTAATAATTATAAGATTAGTGCCTTTAATACTCGTGCACATTTATGAACGGAGTACAATTTTGTGTAATACTCATACTTAAAGATTTTCCAACCTGAAAATGTTTCATGTTTGAGGCGCCATTACTATGAGAAACCACAACCATATCCCGTTTTAAATCTCATTTCCTTATCGTGATTCACTTTTAACATAGCAGAAATGAGATGTATTCATCATTTAACAAAATAGATATGGCTTCACACGTACTTTACAATATAAATATGTAGTAGGAAGAAGATCTGTTTTTACCCTTTCTATGGATATTTTCGTGAAAATACACGTTATGAGGTCGATTGAGTCTTAAAAAGCAGTTTTACTATCTAAATCATTTTCTTACGCTAGTAAGAAGCCATATTGTACTCCATCCAATAATACCACATTATTATTTTACAGAAATGTATGGTTTGAAGCACCCTGAACGATAAAAATAGTCTGATGTGTTCCATTCACATGACTTTCTCTAGCTGTTCCGCAAACAAAGTTTTCTTACAAAATATTATTCTTTTATCTATATTATAATAAACATTAGAAGAATTGTCTTATTGCTTGCTCCTTTGTAAGCTCAAGAGAAATAAGGGAATGCACAGCATAAAGCGATAGTGAAATATTTTAAAAGCCATTTGATTTAATGATACAATTGAAATTCAATTCCTTAGTTTGCTAGGAGTAAACAAACGAGAGACGAAAAAAATACTTTCAGTTTGAGAAACGTTTAAGTATTTTAAAATTGAAACAAATAACTCGGAATATCTCGAAAATAGTTATCTCTACGATAAATATGTATATGGCATAAATTGATGTTTTAACAACGTCTACATTTTTATGTAGTAATTTTTATTCTATCTCTTACAGCTTACCAGTTAATTTAATTCAACTGACATTTTTTTAATTAGTTAAACATATGGTATTTAAACCAAATTCGTTAGAGCTATTTTTGAGAAAATAAAAATGTTTGAACAATTTTGCATGGAGGTGGGGCGATTTTTTGTTTTAAATATTCGTGTCACATCCTAGGAAGACACTGAACTTAAATTACAAGTTTGGTATTTACAAACTTTTCGTTTTTGAGCTATGATACCCACAGACGCACTCACACACACAGATATGTTTTTAATTTATTTTTTATTCAGGAGTCTGAATAAAAAAAAAAAAAAAAAATTTGGTGAAATCTTGGTATCGAATTTTTGGGTGGAATGCAATACACGTACCTTCTCTATTCACTATGTACATTGTACATACGTGCTAGAGAAAGTAATAAATACAGCATATTTAGAAAACATATGTTTTGGGTCTTCTGCAAAACGTAGAAATGAAACATTGGATAAATGCCACATTAAGTTTAAGTTCAGCAACTGTATTTTATACAGAGCATTTTTTCTCAAACATTTCTCGAACACCTTTTATTAAAATATCATATTTTAATACTTTTTAATGACTGAAAACTGTATATCTTGAATTTTCTGCGTATGGCCTGTATTTTTATTCTAAATGAATCTTGTGTAATTTTATAAACAAAATCATAAGAGATAGAAAAAATATACTAATTTACATCGCATTAAGACATAAAATTAATGTAAAAATGTGTTGTGTCATTTCTACCGAAATAAGAAACACATTTGAAAGTCATGAAACAGCCCAAAGTATGTAATAATAATAATAATAATAATAATTGATGCGGGGTGGTGCATCACTAAATTCCATGTCTCGATCGGCACGCCTGTCGCAGCTCAGCACATTTCGCACGATGCGAAAATTTAGAAGGTCCGCAGCGCTCGCACCGCAGTAGCTGAAGAGCAAAGAACTAGATAAAAAAATCGAACAGGTCCGTACCTAGGTTTTAATGTTTAAAAAAAAAAAATAAAAGAGCTTGGATCCTCACCCCTATGGGGGAATATAGGCAGGCACATTACCCACACACTACCGAGGTGGGCTATCCTCCAACTTAACTCTAACCTAACATAACGTAACCTCACCCTTCGTTATCCGCCATCTTTTAGAGGCCCCATGAAATGGTATATAGAATGAAGTTACCCTATATATTAGCGTTTCATGACCTGCCTAGGATGTTCGCGAAATGACTGATTTCAGCAAAAGTCTATGACAAATTTAGATTGGATCTGATGGTGCCAGCAAGCAATACGCAATGGGGTAGTGGCATAACTTGGCGGGTCGTGAGGCAGTAGGCGCAGGTTGTATGTATAACTCGAGAGTGCGAGAGGATAGAAAATTTCACTAGTCTCAGTCAATATGAAACTGCATAAAATGTGTTTTAATCACAATTATTGGAGCAATTTAAAATATTAAAAAACATATTTTTGCATTAAAAGTATAGATTGGGTTAGAACATTTCTAATAAAACTTTGTTTTACAACCCAAAATGTATGGTGTACACACACACACACACACACACACGCATACACGAAATTTGTGCTAAAAATAAGAGCATTAAAATATGTATTTCCGGCGATACCTCTCTATGAATATTTTCTCTTTTTTGGTCAGTGCTTAACACCCGCTTTTACTACTTGTGGTACTTCAGGCGATGACACTGATGATGCAAGGAATGAACATGGAGCACCGGTGGAATACAATGGTGGGAGAAACCCGGAGAAAACCCGCCCCTGCGCCTTATTTTCTCTTTCAGTCATAGGTAAACATAGATAAAACGAAATAACAAATGTTATTTTCAGCCAGAAGCGTCATTTAGAGAGGTCAGAGTAGATCAAATGACCCTAAGTTACGAAAAATAAGATCACTTCTGATTATTATTACGCTGCTAAGAGAACAAATCTGATGTGTTACACTCACATGACTTTCTCTAGCTGTTCTACAAACTTCTTACATAAGATTATTCTTCTTTCTGCACCTTGTTAATCGAGGTACTCAGTAGCACAATGTTCTTATTACTTAGTTCCTTATAAGTAGGAATAAAATAGGGGAATACACTAGGCTAAATCCATAGTCAAATGTTTTAAAAGCTGTCGTTATGCGATTGTCATCACGAATCGCTTCTTTTCTTGGCCAGGAGTAGAACAAAAGAAAAACGGACACTCCCGTCTGAGAAAAGTATAAGTACTTCACAACTGAAACCAATAACAATGAATACCACGAAAATAGTAAGCTCCACGAAAAACATGTATATGACATAACTCTTGTGTTTTAACAAGACCTACATTTTTTGTATAGTAAGTTTTTGTGTATCACTTACGGTTTACTAGTTAGGCCAAATTAAGCAAAATTCATCCAGAATAAACAGGTCTTTAGAAGCTATTTCCGGAAAATTCAAGATATACATTTTTTTTTTGTATATAAATATCTTAACTACACGGGATTTTAATCAAAATCGTTAGAGCCATTTTTTAGAAAATAAGGATTTCGAAAATTGTTCCATGTAAAGGGTAGTTGGGGGTGGGGGTTTCTCTTGAAAATCTTCGTGTCGCATCCTTGGAAGATACCAAACCTAAATACCAAGTTTAGTATTTAACGGTCTTTTCGTTTTTGAGCTATGCTGTCCACAGACACACAGACAGTCACACAGACATACACACGGACCTTTTTCTGAAAATGCTTTTTTTGGACTCAGGGGGTCCTAAAACATGTATTTCCGGTGAAATCTCGGTATCGAATTTTTGGGTGGAATACAATGCACTGTGTACATAGTACGTATAGAGAAAGTAAAAAGAACACCACAACTATTCTGTCTTTCCCTCTTTATTTCGCTGTTTACTCTACTAGTAGGTAGAACTAACACCCCACAGGACTTACAAACCAGGGCCTAGGGCCAGACGCCCTTTGAGGAGACGCCGGGGTCATGTAAATGCCAGGATGGTTGATCAGCCCGAGTATGGTATGAAAGTGAGGAAGTAGATAATGTGAAATTATGAAGTAGATGACAGGAAAGATGATTATAGAGCAATCGGTGGAATGAATGGTGAGGAAACCGGACAACCTGGAGAAAACCTGCCCTGTCGCCACTTCGTACACTACAAATCCCACATGCGGTCGCCTAAGATCGAACTTAACCACTCGCCCACGGCGCCGCCGACAACTGCATTTTAACACACATATTTCACATATAAAAAATTAAAGCATATTTTTTGGGCTAAATGGTTAATTAAAAGTCACATGAAAAGTAGCGAACTGCTGACGGCAATCCCCCCCCCCAGGCAAAATCTGACCTGATGCTTCTGTTTGCGGTGATCTTTTTATGGTGATTTTTTGGTTTAATTACAATATTTCTTCTAACTTAAGCTTTGGAGAAAGTAAAAAAGAACAGTTAAAGGACATTTTTATACCTCTTTGAATTGAAAATGTTTTCAGTATATTTTCTCACTGCTCGCCCACCTTTTCAGGAGAAATATACACAACGGGAAATTCTAGGTCTAACTTCCATTACTGCTAATTACACTTGTGCCCGAGATGTTTATCAGTGATCTGTGTTCCTCACAAATGCCGTCTAGAGAAAATAAATTGTTCTACATGGTGTTTACGTTCTTTATTAAGTAATGGGACTAATTAATTGCTCGGCCTTGTTATCGTAAGAGGAAATTGGCTAGCTTAATGTCAGCTTGGGCCAGTCAGTTGAGTTCATTTTGGTACTTGCAGAACAAGTAGTTAGATTTCAGGGCGTAAAACTTTTTTTTAGAGCTTTTTGCAAATCCAGATCGTAGTTATCCTGTCAGGAACTTCTCTTTGTGGAGTTTTATACTGTTCATTTCACTAATGGAAATCCTTGCTCCTTCTTTAATCACCCCGTCAACTAAATAGTGGCAGGAATTCTGTGGCGACATTTTGGCTGTTGTCATTTTGACTACAAATGTTCCCTTACTCTTTTCCTCGTTACCAACTGTTCGGAGTGACAAAAAAAATTTAATGTATTTCATTTACCTGACTTTAATCTAGCTATTATGTAATATACTATTCTTACAAAACCTTATGCTTCTGAAATGGAAATGGAGTTTTATTTTTGGACGCTCTTTAACTGCTGTGAAACACAGCTTAATTTTGCTCAGAGGCCTCTTTATCAGGCTTGAGGTGCTTTTACGTGCCGTAAATCTAGGACGCGGAATCAACGGCTTTACTTCCCTTCCGAAGGAAGGCATGCTAAAGATTTTTACGCCCGAAAAAATCCATCGTACCTCCGCCGGGTTTGAACCCGCGAACTTGGGTATATGAAGCTAGCATAGTAACTATTACACCAGGGAGGGCGACTTATGCTTATTTTTACTTCATGCTAATCAAATAAACATTAACAGAAATGGTACTGCTACGTAATTCCTTATAAGCAGGAGGGAAATAAGGGAATATGCTAGTCTAAAGCGATAGTGAAATTTTTGAAAGCTGGTTTTCATGTGATTGAAATTCGGTTCTCTTTGCATGACGAGAAGTAAAACAAACAAAATATAGGAATGACAAATTCTTGTATGAGAAAAGTTAAAGGGATCTTAAAATTGAAGCTTATAATGAGGAATGACTCGGAAATTCTTAACTAAAAATAAAATAAATCGTTAATGATTGGCTTAGATTCAATTAAATATATTGATTTGGGTTGAAGAGAATTTTTGGTGCCCAAAATTTGTATTCTATTTTAATGAAATTAAGAGGATTTTAAAGAAGAAATACATATGATAAATTGTGTGTTTTAATGAGATCTACATTTCTTGTAGAGTACATTTTTTCCCTTCTCCTGAGTTTTACAGTTAGGTAAAAGCCATCCAGAATGAAGAGGTTCAAAGTCTGTTTCCTAAAATTCAAGATATACTTTTATTTTGCATGTAAATACCTTTTAATGTACGATATTTTAATCAAACTTGTAAGAGCCCTTTTTGAGAAAACAAACTTTTAGCAAATTTTGACATATAAACGGTAGTTTGGGCTAAAGATTTTCTTGAAAGTCTTCGTGTCTTATCCTTGGAAGATATCTAGTTTGGTATTTAAGGGACATTTTTGTTTTTGAGCTATGATGTCCACACACAGAGACCTTATTAAGGTGTCCTCAAACATGCATTTTTGGTGAACTCTCGGTATAGAATATTTGGGTGGAATACAATACTTTCTTTATTTCCTATATGTACGTATGTACCGTGCTAGAGAATACAATTGCAGAATTAACATATTTCTTTTCTGAACTAAAAAAAAAAATCCCCAGTACAATGAATTAATGGGTAGTAATGTGCAACATATATTCGAGACATAGTTCTTTTGATTTTTGCAAATGTACAGCTTGTGGATTTTTCTGTATTTAACTGTGTAATAATATAATACAAATAGAGATCCAAAACGACCAAGATAGCTAGTTGACACAAATAAAGACGCACGCTATATTATTGTTGCTGTTATTATTATTATTATTATTATTATTATTATTATTATTATTATTATTATTATTATTATTATTATTATTATTATTATCCCTTGTTCATGCTAGGAGGAACGAAAAATAAAAACACTTTCTGGAAAGATTATTCTTGATTCATATGTTTTATTGTTTCCAGACTTGGGTTTTTTATTGCTTTGCACATCAAGGTGCCTATACGCATAACTGTACACCGATCCCGTACATAACCTTGAAGACCTCCATTCAGGAACGACTTTGCATAACTGGTAAACGGCAAGAGATGGACAAAAATTTACTCCACAAAGAATGTAGATCTCAATAAAACCCACAATTTATCATATGCATTTCTTTTTTTTAAATTCTCTTATATTCATCAAAATATAATACACATTTTGCGCACTAAAACTTCTCTTCAACTCAGATCAATATATTTAATTCAATCTAAGTCAAACTAAGCGAATCATTAAAGGTTTTTTCTTTCTTTCTTTTTTGAGTTAACAATTACCGAGTTATTCCTTATTATTGGTACCAAGTTTAAGATACCTAACTTTTCTCATACAAGAATTTGTCATTCCTATTTCTTTTGTTTTACTTCTCGTCATGTAAATAGAACCAAATTTCAATCACATAAAACAAGCTTCCAGAAGTTTTAACTTCGCTTTAGCCTAGTGTATTCCCTTATTTCTCTACTACTTATAAGGAATTAAGTAGCAATTCCATTGTTGTTAATATTTATATTCATTAGCATGAATTAGATAGAAGAATAAGGTTTAGTAAGTATATTTTGTTACATTATAGCTAGATAAAGTCATGTAAATAGAACACATAAGATGTTTTGTCTTTCCGAACCGTTGGTAACGAGGAAAAGAGTAAGGGAACATTATAGTAAAATGGCAACAGCAAAATGTTGCCGCTAAATTCCTGCCACTATATAGTTAATGGGGTGATTAAAGAAGTGGCAGGGATTTCCATTAGTGAAGCGAACTGAACAGTATAGAACTCCACAGAGAGAACTTTCTGACATGATAACTGCGATCTGGATTTGCAAAAAACCCTCTCTCTGGAGAGGTTAGAATAACTTCGAGGCGTTTACACTCAGTCGATGTATGTCGTACATAGGGCAAAGAGAGGGAGGAAGTTCACACTTCGATATGAAAACCCTAACGAGCTTAGAATATCAAGTTTTATATTTTGCCAGTCTCTAATTATTCCATTAGAGCGACTGAAATCCCAGAAAATTAAATAACGTGAACTTAAATACGGCCATGTCAACAACGTTGAATATTTTAAAACGTGAGCCACCAGGGTTAATTAGCAAGGAAATCCCAAAGCACATGTGAATTCCGAGACATACTGCTTACAGGGAATCCCATCACGCAAAGGAACGTAGTTTAATTGCCGTAAACAAGTTTGGGCAAATTGGATAAGAGGTTAAATGGCAGACACAGTGACAGACTATTCATTTGGCTTAGTGCGTCGTCAACCCTGAACCACGCCCTGGATATATACAAAAAGACACTTAGGAAGTAGAATAATAGCTAAAACTGACATGGAACAATTTTCGGAGCTGCATTTTCAACAACTTCCTCTGCGAATTATAACTGTTTAGTAGTAACTTAGTACCTAAGGTTTATTATGTTTAAAATAAATGTTTTATTCATTATTATTATTATTATTATTATGCACGAAGACAGGCTCATGACTTGATAAATGTTGTACTATGTCAAGGGACACAGGAAAGAAAGTTTCGCCCCAATGAAAAATCTCTTCGAACCTCGTAATCTTTCCATAATAACTTGAAGTGATGACCGGGATCACACATTTAGCACGTAGGGAACACAAAACTAATGAAACGTGCTTAGCACTTTTGATATTTTACATGCACTAGTGATTATAATATCAAAATGAAAGCAAAAATAAACACCCAATATATCCACAAACCAGAAGCAGTCAAAGGAGTGATTAAAACAGGAAGTGTTTCAAAATCAACTAATCACAAAGCTGTGCATCATCACCTTAAGCTGTTGCATACTACGAATATAAGCTGCAATTGTTTAATGTACTAAAAACCGAGTAGAAGCTGAAGGGAAGACATGTTGAAATATGGTTGGAGAACTTCGTGTGACATTTGTAGTATTGCGTTAGTGTTTTCACCCACACATGATGAGGCACATTATATATAATCTTATTTTTAATTCTCCTTAATATACTGCGACGAAATTTTTCCCATAGTAATACTTTAATTTTATCTAAGTGTGGGCAAAGCACGTTAAATTTACGGTATAGCCCTTAGAGTAGGGATTACTTGCACCACATCGTCCGTTTCCATTAGATTAAATGCATTTCAAGTATGAAATCCCGATACCTTTGAACTACTTGAGTATTGATTCACACCGCGACAATAGTACACATATTGCACAGGGAGAGAGGGAGAGAGAGAGAGAGAGAGAGAGAGAGAGAGAGAGTAAAAGTTGTAATAGTGACAAAAGCGAAACGAGGGATTCTCCTAATACTTTCAGTTCCATGTGCAGCCAGGTTGGCAGAGAATGTGTGTGTTTTGATCTATCTAAAACTCCTGTGCTGTATTGGAATTCTCATAGCCTGTTAATCTTCCTTTAGTTTCTTTCATATGACATGCAACTTCTGCCTAGGAACATAAAATAGTACATAAGACTTATGATTACTTACCTGAATGTCCAAAATATGTCGAAACACATCACATTCAGCCAGAAGAAACTTGCGAGGAACGCGAAAAAGATTATGAAAGCTGAAACAGAGTGAAATTTAATTAAACATTGTTTCAGGCGACAAAATCAGCACCATTCCATAGCAATTATTACTATTTTTATTACTATCATCATAATCGTAATTCTGATCAATCGAACATCTTTGCTGAGAGACATTTAATAATACCAGTCGATCCTTCCTCTATATTATTAATGTATGCAATCTGTCTAACGGTAGATGTCCCTTAAGACAATAGCTTTTGTTGCTCCTTACATTCATTTACGTGTTATGTAGTCGAAGGCTTCAGTGAAGAACGTGCTTAAGGGATTACGAAGAACTTTGAGATTCTGTCCATCTCAAAAACACAATTTGTTCTACAAGAAAAAGAACCTGGCCAATTTTATAATATTTTAAAGCATAGGGCTCTTTGCACCCATCTCCGAAAAGCCATGATCAGTGAAACTTCTCTCACATAGATCCATTGTAAAAATCAGCAAAACTAATTAAGAGCCGCGCCTCTATACAGATGTGCAATCAAGCAACAAAAAGAGATAAAATTAATACATGAATTGCCCCTCTACATCCTGCCTTGATACATCCTACATACTAGCTTGTGCCATCTTCATAGCAAACTTAAAAGTCACTAATAGGAATTCAAGTAGTCTTAAAAGACAATAATATACAAGCAATTTTATGAAATGAAAACGAACATTATAGTCGTTTAAAAGACACTAGTATTCCATGTACCAAATAACTGAGTGGTAAAATTGCCATTTATTCAATATTATGAAGTAGCAGGACGTTTTTGAATCCTACCTAGGAAGTAGTTTGAAATTCCCTTTTTATTTATTACCTTGAACTTAAGGTTGAACACTTCGGTATAAAATAGTCTGTGTTTTGGAAGTGTTTAACGCCCGCTTTTACTACTTGTGACACCGCAGACGATGACACTGGTGATAAATGGAATTAAGATGGAGCTCCGGTGGAATGCGATGACAGGGGAAACCGGAGAAAACCCGCCCCTACGCCGCATTGTCCACCACAAATCTCACATGCGGTCGTTTGGGATCGAACCGGGCCGTCTAAAAATAGTCTATGAACGTTACAATAATCCAATGAGTATGAAAACAAATACAATCAGTGTATGAGGATTCTCTGGCTGCACTTGAGAAAGTAAATAACCGTATTACCTTTCTTATTACAACGATATTCTTAAAGCACCAAATAAAGTACTTTACATGTACCAAATGGTCCAACAGTGCCGTATTTCGCGTGTGCAGATAACCATTTGTGTTTTATAAGAGTTGCAAAACTTAACGGGGTAATTCCAAGTAAACGCTGGTTAGTGGCGGCGATAGCGTGAGCGTCTTTCGTTCTTCATCTTTCGCGTATCAGCGAAAACGGAGCTCTTATTGTGAGCAAGCTCCCAGACTGTAATATAGTCATTGATAATATACAAGAACATTGTGTACAGATGGAAAAACTTGTTAACACGTTTTCCACTCCATCTACAGAGCTTTTATTTTTTAAAAAAACAGAGTCAATGTTTTTAGATTGAAAAAAAATTAAAATGCCTTCATTTGACCTATCAGTACCCGCCAATAGCTAGTTTTGTAGTTGTGTGCATGCTGTTCTTATTTAACATTTAGACTACACACACTGTAGGGTTAAGTAACATTAAGCCACCCTGAAATGAAATAAAATAAAAAAGCACGGAGCACGTTAATTATAAGGATATATTTATTTGGCAAAGGGAAGATATTTACCGTAGGATAAGTACAATTTTTCGGTTGACACAGAAAACTTAAATAGTAAGCACACCTAATGTACTTAATATTGAGCAATATCAGTTTTCTTCCCTATTTAAATTTCTTCAGCTACTATTATATTTGTTTAAAATTATACTAAAATATTATAGTAACAATAATTTACATTTTTTTTCTTTTGTGTGGCTAAACCAACTAAATTAAAATTTATCACTATTTTGAATCTGAATTAAAGGACTACATAAGTATTTCCTCCCTTTTTATTTTATTTTATTGTATTTTTTTCAATTTAGTTTTTAATTTTTGTTATTATTATTATTATTATTATTATTATTATTATTATTATTATTATTATTATTATTATTATAATTGTTGTTGTTGTGGGGGACGTCAACCTATGTGACATAAGAATGTTAGTAGTAACTTCAAATTGGGCGATGAAATAGCAAATGAATCAGGACTTCAACTTCCAACTTTCCGGTCTCAGAAAACCAAACCAGTCTTTGTCACATTTCCGATGCTCTTTTTCAGGATCCAGTGTAACGTTTCCTCACCTACTAAATCACACAGTTTTGGAGGTATCTATTCTGGAAACGAAACTCCAGACGGCAGAGATTCTCCAGACACGGCTGAGACTCCGCCTGGCATAATTTTGTATGTAACTCCTGCGCACCATCCAGATGCCCGGAACCTCTCGAAAAGATGCAATGCGATGCTCCAGCGTATCAATTTCTGAACAGCTTGCACATTGATAAGATTGTGCTCGCCCATTTCGCCAGAGATTTTCTGCCATCGGTTTGGTCTCGTTTCATATTACATATGCCGTCGCCTGCCAATCAGATGAAACACAGTTATAGAATATATTCTGCCAGATAATTGCCCATTTCTGACCATGTTTCTCTTCAATTCGGGCAAACGGAGCAGCAGTTAACAGATGTTAGTGATTACAAGTTAGCTCGAAAGTTTCGATATTGCGTGTGTTCAAAATGTACTTCAGATACATGACGGGTTTAAATCCTGTTTAGTAGTGCCTCTGATATTGATCAACTACGGTAATTTATATTATGATATTCATGCAAAAATGCAATTTATTTGATAAATAGTATGGTATGCAGTGATTATTATTCTGTGTAATCCAACGATGTTTTTAATCAACGTGCATACAAATGAACACTTCTTTACGTTACAAATAAATTGTGCTTTTAAAAAAAATTGATTTTAACTTATTTAGGGGTTAATTTTCTCATTCCCACTGTTGATGGCATTGATTCCGTACAAATAGAATGTTCATTCACTTAAAAGGTGTGTCGTGATCTGATAATTGACGCAATGCTAGATAATACAGAAAGAAAGTATTGGGGACATAGCATATAAGAGGTTATTTAAAATAAAGATGGCTGATGCTGCATTACAGGGCGGACAACGTTCTAACTTGAATCACTAAAATATATAACCAGGGAAATCACCAGGAAACTTATTTACAATAGAGGCACTATTTAAATCTTCTGCTAGTGCTATGAGCCAGGGCATTATTATATTACGAGTAATATTGAAAACAGAAATTACAATGAGTTTGTTCATCACTTTCCTTCTCCGCCATAATCAACCTGGCTGCATCTTAAATGTTAAATTAAGTACTGAGTCCGTTAGGGACACAGTTTATACGTTTGTGTTATAAAATGTTGCTAATCTCTGTCCTATAATTGTATGAAGAATAACGGTTACTTAATAATTTCTGTGTATTTTTATGCAGATCATCTTCTAAAAATAAAACCCTTTACAAACAGAAACGCTTACACCAAAAATCTGATGTGTTCCATTCACATGACCTTCTCTACATCTAACAAATTATTGTTAAAAAACACATTTTTCTACGTACTTCATGATAATCGAGATAAACATTAGCCGAAATTGTCTTAATTACGTGCTTCCTTGTAAGTAGAAGGAAAATAAAAGAATACACTAGGTTAAAACGATAGTAAAATCTTTTAAAAACCGGTTGTCATGTGGATGATACCCGTTTCTATGCAGGGGCTAGTGTTTACAGCTTTCCGTGTGAAAAATATTTTAAATCTGAAACAAATAATAAGGAATAACTCATAAATGGTCAAATCAGCAACAAAAACATATATGACATACATTGTGTGTTTTAACGTGACCTACATTTTTTGTGTAATAGGTTTTTGTCAAGCTCTTACGGTTTACCAGTTACGCAAAATTCACCAAAATGCATTCAGAATAAAGAGATCTTTAAAGAATATTCCCAGAAAATTTAAGATATATATGTCATATAAATATCTTTAATATACTGCATTTTAAACAAAATCATTAAAGCCATTTTTGAGAAAATCAAACTTTTTAATTTGTTTTCCATATAGAGGGTAGTTTGGGAAGGGGGGATTTTTCTGAAAATCTTCGTGTCGCATCCCTGGAAGATACTAAACTTAAATGCCAAGTTTGATATTTTGCCAACTTTTCGTTTTTGAGTTATCGTGATCACAGACACACGGACCTTTTCTGAAAATACTTTTTTTGGATATAGGGGATCCTAAAATGCCTATTTCCGGTGAAATCTCGGTATCGAATTTTTGGGTGGAGTGCAATACCTTCTCAACACATTATATACATAGTACGTGTAGAGAAAGTAAAGATTGTAAAAACATTCTACCTAATTTCTTCTCCTTATTATTTTTCTTCCTCGTCTTCTTCTTCTTCTTCTCCTTCTTCTCCTTTTGTTTTCAGGGATTAAACATTGTTGGTCCGTTCCAGCCTCAAGTTTATTATTATAGCTGCTCTATTCATATCTTCCGTGGACGTTCCTAGTCTGTTTTTCCGCTTCTCGGTCGATAATTCAAAATTTTCCAAGCCATCCTATTGGTATCTATTCTGAAGACTTGTTCATACTTCTTCTATTCCTCTGTTCTATTCTGGATTCTTGTATTTTATTTCTGAGACTAAATATTTGTGATCATTACGAATATTTTCACTTCGTTTTTATCCATTCAGGTATATCAAGGTACAAATCGTAGATATTTCATTTCTGCAGCTTCTATTTTACTTTCTCTAAGCGTACTACCTACATAGTGTATAGAGAAGGTATTGTATTGCACCCAAAAATTCGATACCAAGATTTCACCGGAAATACCTGTGTTGGGTCCCTCTTAATCCAAAAAAAAGCATTTTTTTTAAAAAGGTCCGTGTGTGGTGTGTGCGTGTGTGTATGTCTGTGTGTGTTTGTGTGTTTGTCTTTGGACAGTATAGCTCAAAAACGAAAAGACCGTTGAATACCAAACTTGGTTTTTAAGTTTGGTATCCTCCAAGGATGGGACACGAAGATTTTCAAGAAATTCCCCCCACCCCCAACTACCCTTTACATGGAACTTTTTTCAAAAATATTGATTTTCTTAAAAATGGATCTAAAGATTTTGATTAAAATATCGTATATTAAAGATGTTTACCTGACAAATAAAATGTATATCTTGAATTTTCATGGAATATCCTCTGAAGACTACTTTATTCTGGATCAATTTTACGGAGTTTTGTGTAACTGCTAAACCGTAAGAGATGGAAGAGAACTTACCACACAAAAACTGTAGAGCACGTCAAAACACACAATTTATGTTATATACATTTTTTTTCGTAGAGTTGATCGTTTTTACATATTCCTTGTTTTTAGTTTCAGCTTTAAAAAACTTATACTTTTCTCATACAGGAATTTGTCAACTCCTTTCCATACAAACAAAGGAACTTCAGTCACATAGCAACCAGCTTTTGACTATGACTTTAACCTATGGTACTCCCTTATATCGCTTCTACTTACAAGGAAGCAAGTAATAAGACTATTTCTGCTACCTTTTTCTTGATTAGCATGAAGTGAATAGAAGCATAAACTTTTTAACCATAATTTGTTGCAGAGATGTAGAGAAAGTCATGTGAATGGAACACATCAGATATTTACTTTCTCTACACGTACTATGTACATAGTATATAGAAAAGGTATTGTAATGCACCCAAAAATTCGATGCCAGGATTTCACCGCCAATATATGTTTTGAGACCCCCTGAAGCCGAAAAAAGTCATTTTTAGAAAAATGTCCGTGTATGTGTCTCTCTGTCTGTGTATATATGTATGTGTGTGTATGTATGTGTGTGTGTGGACAGCATAGCTCAAAAACGAAAGGATATTTAAAAACCAAACTTAGTATTTATGTTTGGTATCTTCCAAGGATGCGACACGAAGATTTTCAAGAAAATCCGCACATCCCCAACTACCTTGCATGAAACTTTTTTTCGAAAATTCTGTTTTTCTCAAAAGTGGCTCTAATGATTTTGATTAAAATATCACATATTAAAATTATTTACCTGATAAATATAATGTATATCTTGAACCTTTTGGGAATAGCCTCTGAAGACTACTTCATTCTGGATGAATTTTACGCCGTTTTGCATAACTACTAAACCGTAAGACAAACAAAAACTTACCACACAAAAAATTAAAAGCACGTTAAAACACATAATTCACGTTCAATACATTTTTTCGTGGAGTTGATCATTTTTGAGATATTCCTTGTTTTCGGTTTCAGCTTTGAAAAACTTATACTTTTCTCATACGGGAATTAACCAACTCCTGTGCATATAAACAAAGGAACTTCAGTCACATAGCAACCAGCTTTTGACTATGACTTTAACCTAAGGTACTCCCTTATTTCGCTTCTACTTCCAAGGAAGCAAGTAATAAGACTATTTCTGTTAATTTTTTCTTGATTAGCATGAAGTAAATAACAGCATTAGCTTTTTAACAATAATTTGTTGCGGAGATGTAGAGAAGGTTATGTGAATTGAACACATCAGATTTTTTTAATAATTGTTTGTTTGCTTTGGCTCCATATTTCTGAGGTATACAAAAATGCAGATACAGTCAATACTTTATGAAATTTTCGAATGTGTTTCTTTGCTTACTTTCTTTCGCAATATTTTTTCAGGGTGTCACATTGATATTGAAATTTGTTTAGTTTATGGTTTATATCTTTCTTTTCCCTATTACTCCCTAAAAAGCCCTAGATAATTAAAATATTTTATCTGTTGTAACGTTCTTCCATTCAGCACCATTTTTGTCCTTCGTGTTTCTCCCTACCACACTGGAACATGTTTATTGTTATTTTTTTTTTTTTTTTTTTTTTGGGTAGAAGACATAGGTTGTAGTCTTGCGCGATCGAGCTTAATTATAGGTGCATCAACACGACTTTTGTTATTAAATTATTTAGAGTCAGTTGACATTTCCTGACAACTTCTTTACTGTGAATATCACCCTTGTTTTAGTCTATGATTTACTACAAGTTAATTTGTAATATAATTAATACAATATGATTAATATTATAAATAGTAAGTCAGATGGTGACTAAATTGTCAGAATTTGAAACATCTGCGAATAAATAGACAAGGGCTCCAGTGTAACAGATGCAATATAGCTAGGTATACTTCCCAATAAAAGTAACAGGCGCATATTTGCGGGGAAGTTGCCTCTATAAATGGAACCTACCTATCCAAATATCATCAAATTCTAGTGACTCATCCTATAATGTTGAGAGAATGGTGAAAAAATATCAAAGTGGTACTTTCGTAACCTCCAATATGCTGCGTCCCCCTATAATTAATTAATGGCTTTCATTGTATTCGTTGAATACTTTTAATAAAGTCTAACCTCTCATGGTATTACGTAGAGGAAACTTGACGCTTATAACATATTCACCTTTTGCACACGGATGGTAATTTGTATTTATCCTTGATGATTTCTGCAGCATTTTCCCCTTCATCTGAATTGTATCAAAATATCTTCTATTATTACTTTCTCTAACACTGATTAGAGAAGATATTGTATTCCACCCAAAATATTCGATACCGGAATTTCACTGAAAATAGATTCTGAAACCCCCCTGAATCCAAAGAAAGGTCAGTATGTGTGCGTGTGTGTGTGTGTCTATGTGTGTCTGCGGACAGCATAATTCAAAAACGAAAAGTCCGTTAAATACCAAACTTGGTATTTAGGTTTAGTATTTCCCAAAGATGGGAGATGCGACACGAAGAAGTTAAATAAATCCCCCACCCCAAACTTCCCTTTACATGGGAAACCTTTCGAAAGTTTTGATTTTCTCAAAAATACTCTAACGATTTTTATTAAAATATTATATTAGATATATTTACATGAAAAAGGATGATAATGATAATAATAACAATAATATTTATATCTTTAATTTCCTGAAATAGCTCCTGAAACCCTCTTCATTCTAAATGACTTTTGCATAACTAGTAAACCCTAATAAATATACAAAAACTTACTGCTCAAAAATGTAGAGCTCGTCAAAACACACAATTTATATTCTTTACATTTTGTTGTGAAGCTAACCGTTTACTAAACATTCATTGTTATTGGTTTAAAATACCCATACTTTACTCAGACAGGAATTGTCCGTATTTCTTTTGTTTTACTCCTGGCCATGGTAAGAAGCGACTTTAATTGGTAATCGCAAAGCGATTAAGCATTTGAATATCACTTTAGCACAGTGCATTCCATTAGTTCTCTTCTACTTATAAGGGACTAAGTAATAAGGACATTCTGCTATTACTTATCTGATTAGCATGTTGTAGAAATAAGAATAATCTTTACTAAAATGTTTGCTTGTAGAACAGTTAGAGAAAATCGTGTGAATGCAACACATCAGATTTTACTTTTTCCTGGTTTAGTCAAATGAGGAGCGTGCATAAAAGGTGTTTGTTTTATTCTCAGTATGCAGTAAACCAACAGAATGATAAAGCCACATCTTTATGACTACAGTTCTAACATTCCTTGAATTAATTTCATAAAGTACATTGAGATCTCAGGAGCGATTAGAAAAGCACTACCGACTTAAGGCTCTTAATGAAATTAAAGCCCACATGTGCACATCTGTGAATGCGTTCGTTATCTGAAACTGCAGACAGTGATTTCGATAAAACCTCCTGAACTGAGGAGCTAGGTCTTAATCTGTTTGAAAGTTAAGGCTGGTTGCCCCACAAATCTGCAGCAAGGTCCAAAAGAACAGTACTGAAGAAAGTTGACAAGAACATCATGGGAAAATATTTAGAGTTTTGAAGACAACTTCTAATTTCAATTCTTAGTGCGTTTGTTGATATGCGAATTGGTCCAACTTGAATTTCTCTATACATGAGTTTATTAATTTACACATTATAATCTTACATAAAAACATCATTTTATATTATAATACGAAAACAAACTAAAATATAGGAATTCAAAAAATTTGTATTAGTAATTATGCTTGTTTAATAACATCTCTAATTGTATCCAACCATATTATGTTTATCTTTTATAGTAATCTTGCATCGTTATACTGTGGCTTCATTTTTATTGCGATGCACTCTTTTATGATTCACGATATTTAACTTGTTAAAGCGACCTGAAACAATTAACAATAAAAAATAAGTCCGGCTCTACAGTGTAATGAGCATGTTTGCCCCCACATTCAAGAGATCTCGAATTCGAATCTCGGTTAGGTGAGTTACTCAGATAAAATTTTGTCGGGCTTTTCCTTTATCATGAGAAGACAAATATCGAGTAACTCTTAATCTCTGTAGGGGCTTATTTGAGCACAATTTCACTTAATTACATTCATCGTCCGACATGACCTACCTGGTTAAAGGACACAAAACTATCAAAATAAATAAATTAAAAAATGAGTTTTCACCAGCTGCGATCTTTATGATGTATTTATTTTTCCTGTCCAGAACGGCATGTTATTAACGTATTCACAAATAAAAATAGGCTATAAAAAGAGTAAAAAGATGTTTGACATTGTCCTGAAATGATACTAAATGTCGTTACAGATCACGATAGTAACAGTCGTTAACTATCGAGTGCATTAACGTACTGCACCTCCTTGGCTGAACCGAATGATCAGTGGTTTACACCTCGCTGCATTCCATAAAATTATCTCTATTTTTATTAAATTTTAGTTATTTAATCTATTCAGCTGAGGAGCTTCACAAACATACTATTTATTAAGACATCACTGTTAACGCAGGTTATTGTATTCGAACCTGTTAATTTAGTGTTAATCAGATCTCAAATACTATTTAAAGTATTTTGAGCTAACTTAAAAATCAATGGCAGTATAATCTTTTAGACTTTATACGCCATTTATGCTGAAATATGCAATTTCAAATCCGAAGCAGCAAAGAAAAGTCCGGCTACAATGTGAACGACTCAAACCCATTTAGCAGCTTCATAACGTTAAAGAAAATTGTATGTTCCCTTCATATGACGTTCTCTACATTTCTGTAACAAATTATTGTTAAAAAAACTACTGCTCCAATAAAATCTCCAAGAGCAAGGAATATCTCGGAGATAGTCAATTCCACGAAAAATATTTATATGACATAAATTGTCTGTAGTAAACTTTTGTTTATCTCCTGCAAAATTCAACAAAATTCATCCTGAGGTCTTTCGAGGTATTCCCAGAAAATGCAATATAAACGTTTTATTTTCCATGTAAATATCTTTAATATATGATATTTAATCAAAATCGTTACAGCCATTTTTGAGAAAAATAAATTTCAAAAACTTTTTCCAAGCAAAGTGTAGCTCGGGGTGTGAGGATTTTCTTCAAATTTTTGTGTCGCAAATTTGGAAGATACTAAATTTAAATACCAAGTCTAATATTTTACCCACTTTTTTTTTGAGTAAACGTACTCACAGACATACGAACGCGGACTTTTTTCTAAAAATTATTTTTATACACGGGACCCTAAACATGCATTTCCGATAAAATTTCGGTATCGAATTTTTGGATGGAGTGCAACATATTCCCTTTCTATGTATCATGTACTAAGCAGAGAAAGTGAAAATGGTGATGAAACTAAATACCTCCTAACTAGCTTTATGCTAAGTGAACTATTGTTATCACTTTGAAACCTTGCTTGCACGTTACAACCTTTTAGTGTCACTTTTAACTACCACTGTATTAAAATGGAACAAGTATGCAGGGCATATAAACTGTAAAAAGCATAATTCAAAGCTGAACTGAATTATATATGTAATATCTTGTTTTATACGCGACTATACAGCACCCACTTTTGTATAAGCATGTCTCTTAATTCTATATGTAACAGTTGGCTCAACTGCCCCGCATTTAATGTGTACAAATATCTCTTGATGCGTTAACAGAGTTGCAGAACTCAACGGGGCTATTTCAAGCTAGAGCCCACCAGTTCTCCACGGCAGGTTTTAACTTGAAATAGCACCATGGAGTTCAGCAACTCTTTTAGTGCACCAAAATTATATGGAAAATTTTTCGAAAATTTTGATTTTCTCAAAAATGGCTGTAATGATTTTGATTAAATTCCCGTATGTTAAAGAGATTTACATCCCAAATAAAATGTAGATCTTGAATTATCTGGAAATATTCTCCGAATACCTCTTTATTCTGGATGAATTTTGCCGAATTAGCTTAACTGCTAAACCGTAAGAGATAGACAAAAACATGCTGCACAAAATATATAGATCTCGCCAAAACACACACTGTATGTCCTTTACGTTTTTGTTGTAGAGATAACCTTTCCGAGATATTCCTTGTTATTGGTTTCAGTTGTAATGTGTCCGTTTTTCTTTTGTTCTACTCCTGGCTAAGTAAAATAGCGATTTGCAATGGCAATCGCATAACATTTGACTATCACTTTAGTCAGGTACATTCTCTTCTACTTATAAGGAACTAAGTAATAAGAACATTCTGTTAATATTTATCTCGATAAGCATTGTGTAGAAAGAAGAATAAGCTTTTGTAAGACGTTTTGTGTATGGAGCAGCTAGAGAAAGGCATGTGAATGTAACACGTAAGATTTTTATGAATAGGGATGGCAAAGGTGATATGTAAGAGGTTGGTATGAGGAATGCAAGGAAATTCAAACGTTTATAGTGCTAAGAGGTTTACGGTAAATAGTGTGGCATATTGAATTTGGTTCTGGCTACTCATTCAGTAGGTGTCCAATCCATATGCAAAATGTATTATACTATCACTATAGTAATTTTCTTCTCCTCCTCTGTCTACTTCCACTTCTTTTTAGCTCTAATAAAATACACTCCCACCCTCCTACTCTCCGTTGTTGTTTTATTCCTTTTAAATGAAAAATTAATTAATTTCTCCAGTTTCCTTACAAACAAGCACCAAAATGTGGTCCAAGGGGCATTCCATTTGAACAAAGCCTTCTCTCTCACCTGTTAGCTTCTACACGCCCATTCTTGTCCAAGCTAAACCCTTTCTTTCCTATTTATGTATTTATTGAATTTTCAGAAACAAAAAGAGAAACCTTACTATACATAACATAATTAATTTTACATGTTATTCACTAAACAGATTGAAAATCATGATGGAAGCTTATTTTTAGGTTAAAAATGAGGATAAACAACGTTGTTTTTGAATATATGATTCAAGGGTTAGTCATAAAATTTCGGGTGATTGTCTAGATTACACCTAGATCTTTCAAATACAGCACTCTCAAAAATCAGATGCATCTTTCCTCCGTATTGGTTTTTTTTTTTTTTACATAATGTTCCCGTTCCCATGCCTTTTTCATTTTAACATAAAATCCCAGGAATATTTTCCCAATTAAATTACTAGAAAGAATTTATATCTCTATATTTTGAAACATCCTCTTATCTCTTTTCAAAATCTTTCAACATTTGTTTCTCTCTACCTCCATATATACCCTAATCCATTATTCTCTAAGATATTGAGTCGCCCCCCGTGGTGTAATGATTACCATACTAACTTCATATACCTAAGGTCGCGGAGGACGATAGATTTTTTTCGGGTATAAAAATCCTTAGCATGGCTTCCTTTGGAAAAGAAGTAAAGCCGTTGGTCCCGTGTCGTAGATTTACGGCACGTAAAAGAATCTCAAGCCTGATAGAGAGGCTTCTGAGCAAAATTAAGCGGTCTTTCACGCCCAACTTAGAATGAGACGCTGAGAACCACAGAAATTACAGAGCGGCTATAAATAACACGCCATTTACATTTTTCTAAAATATTGCTTGACAACTCAGTCAACCCTTAGTTAAATATGATTTTTGATGTATTAAACATTGCTTTACTAAACTATCTTATTTTAGGTTTAAAATCCTATGCAAATATTTTAAAACTCTCTCCACTACAAACTTTTCTTGTAACACTATTTGAGCAATTTCTTTTTTTCCGCTGCAATTGGTGTACTATATCCACAATTTTCCAAAAATGTTCCATTACCAAAGTGTCAATATCAGCATTCTGTCTCAGTCGTTATTTTATACGTTATTTCGGGCCATTTTTAACTTCTAATTGTGCATTTTAAAAACACATGTTTTTTTATGATTGACATAGCCACCTTTCACCATTATAACTGGTGTCAATTTATAATGGGCTAGGAAGAAATGCAACTACATAAATCGAACTTAAAATATGAAAATATACATGTCATAATAGATAGGTTTACATATTTTATGTAATCAAATATTGTGAATAGTTAAGTTGATAAAGGAATATCTATCGCTTCTCTAGTTAGGTAGGTACACTGTATAGAACAAGCGAATAAAGTCGTCTAGGAAACGATTTATCTCTGGAAGAGATGATGTACGTATGTTTTCAAGATGGACCTCACCTTGGTGTAACTCAGGTTCTTTCAGTAGCTTTTCATTGTGTTTGAGGCATCCATATAAATATGTGAATGACCTATAGAGCCAAAAAATTAGGATGTAAGGCACCTTTGCCGTTAGGCAGATTGTATACATTCAAATAAGCCCTAGAGGTAGGTGATTCCCTTGCTGTAATATGACTTTTTTTTTGTAGCTTAACGTTCTTTAACCTAGTTGGTCACATCGGACGATGAATGAAATTGGTGAGATGTAGCTCAAATGACCTCGAGGTCCATGGAGCTTAAAGCTACTCGACATTCATCTTCTCAGGATAAGGGAAAACCCCGAAAAAAACCTTATCCGGGCAACTCACCCTAAGCGAGATTCGAATTAGCTACCACCACACTGACCAGTCGGGCTTGTATTAGAACTTATAGCCAAAATGAAACACTCACACCCCATTCTACAGCATTACATCTCGAAAATAGCAAATCAAAATCGAGCGGGATGGCTCAGGCGGTATTGTCTGTGGTCCGCATCATGAAGTACTGTGTTCAAATCCTGTGGCCCGACCAATTAGCTGGAGCATTTTCATGGTTCCCCTCAGACACCAAGGAAAATACCGGATTGGATATTAGATACCACAACCCAAAGTTCCATCTTCAGTCTAACATAATAATAACATTGAAAATATATGGTAATAATAATTGTGCTGTCATCTATCCACAGACAGTTAAAGCAGTTAGACTGAATGGCAACTTAACATCATCTGCTTGTGGGGGAATAAAGTAGTTTGGTAAATGGAGATGTGGCCTTGAAGGACTACTGAATTCTGTCATCGCAATACGGATGGTGGAAGCAGTTAGATTAGAGACCACGATGTCTGACTATACGCGCCATTTGACTACGGATGGTGAAAGTATTCAGAATGTATATTCTTATCGTCATCTACTTGGCACAAAACGAGAGTGATGTAGTATATGATAGTCCATCACAGACCGTCAACAAGGTGTCTTATGAAATAGTCCCGTCGTGATATGTCTAGAAATTAAAAAAGTTAAAATAGATAACGATTTTTTTTACCTCTCACAGAACAAAAGTTACTAATTTAAGAACAAATAAATAATATCTACATAAAGACGATAAAAGCTGATGTTTTTAATTCCGCTACATCAAATGCATATAACTGCATATCCTAAGAATAATATCTGCAAATATTTACGCACATGAATGCATATAATCTAAATTTGGCAGTGATAAGGAAAATAAAGTATTCCGTGATATCGTTTAACCACTCTGTGAGCTTCATGCTGCTTTTATCCACTCTCATTCCTCCACGGCTGAGTGCCTTCAAAGTTAAGTGCAAGATTGCTTCCATTTTATAGTCAGCAGGGTTCGCAACTGATTGGGTGGCCACTAGCGAAAGCTCGAAATAATCTCAGCAACAGAAAATTCTTCTGGAGATTCTTGCTGTTGGTTTATATAATGCAATTGATGGAACCATAATGAACTTAATGGAACCAATGCATTTCAATGGAATATAAAAGTACTGTAATCTACAAGGTTAAATAGTTATGAAAAAGGTCTTCCTCTTTCTCTTCTTAAAGCGGATGCCGAACCACTTGAGTTGTCAAGATGTGTTAAGAAGTTTACGCTCGTGGAGCCAGACGAAGTGATGTTTTCTGTTCTCAAGTCTACCAGGATTAATTATGAAAGGCGTGTATTTTTGCTGCTGAGGCGTTAACTTTGGCGAAGCATCTGCGAGATGGACAAGAACCGCGCACATTAAACAGTTAAAAGCGTTTGGGAATGTAGGTGGGAATGAGTAGGTTTAGGATTGTGGGAAAATATTTAGTTCGAATGGCAAAAAATATTACATGTACTCATGTTTTCATTTTGTGAACAGCTTTGGTAATGCCTATTTATTGTAAATGAGGGTACTTTGGAAAATAATTCTTAAAATCTTCTCCATGTATAAACAAACTCTAAACTTCTATTACAACCAAATTTGAAATATATCCAAAAACCTCCTCTTCTACGTGAAAAATCAACTTTACATCTGCAGCAGTATAACCACAGCTCGTACATCTATAAGAACTTCCTCTTATAAACTGCCTTTATTACACTCGTTATCAAGTACTGTATACGTACATAGTAAGTAGAGAAAGTATTGCATTGCACCCAAATTTTCGATATCGCGATTTCACTGGAATTGCATTTTTGAGAACCCCTGAATCCAAAAGAGAACTTTTAGAAAAAAGGTCCGTGAGTATCTGTGTGTTTATGTGTACGTGTGCGCGCGGGCGCGCTTGCGTCTAGCCATAATAGCTCAAAAACGAAAAGTCCGTTATATACCAAACTTAGTGTTTAAATTTGATATTTTCCAGGAATGCAATAAGAAGATTTTCAAGGAACTCCCCCCCCTCCACATCAAACTACCCTTTACATAGAAACATTTTGGAAAATTCTGTTTTTCTCAACAATTTTCTTTAACCGATTTGGTCTAAATACATCTACATGACAAATACAATGTATATCTTTGATTTGTCGGCCTGCTTATCAGACGGTCGGAGTACTTCAATCTGGAAACTCCGGGACCTTGTCATTGCTATGTCGTGGCTCCTGGTTCCGGCCGCCCGTGTATCCTTTGACCTCATTCCTCCCTTCCAACCGGGCGTAGGTACAATAAACTCACGTCGCTGCCGGGTCCCTTCGACCGTATCTTATTCTATCCTAAGATTTTTGTAATAAAGAGTTTGACCATTACTTTCTGATACGAGCTTCAACGATCTTGCTGTGTGATGGTCATTTGTTCTGACAATAAGATGGCGCCTTTGGTGACTCTTATTTCTTGATATATGGAGCGTTTATAAAGTACGCACGCAGTAGTAACAAAAATGGAAGTACAAAATAAAAAGGTCTGCCTCCGTGGTAGAGTGGTCAGCGAGCTGACTTATTACCCGGAGGTCCTGGGTTCGATTCTCGGCTGGGGTGGGGAATGTTTCTTTAACCAGAATTATTTCCTATCCCTCACAGAATCTGGAAATATGTATGGGAGAATGAATGCGTGCGTTTGAGGAAAATAAAACGATTTAAACCCAACGTAAGAAACCTACAGAACGAGTTGTTTCTAATGCAAACCCCCCGATATGACTTTAGATGTTAAAGCAGCTATGTAAATGAACCAATAATAAAATAAATAGAAATAAAATATGACAAATCGATTTAATGTTGCATTATCAATCTGAAAACCTCTCTTTCTCTGTCTCTCTCTCTCTCTCTCTCTCTCTCTCTCTCTCTCTCATAAATGATTTAGATTTTGTACTGAACTTTTTATAGGATATAGATGCATGTCTTTTAATTTCGGCGATCTAATATTTTTCATAACGTAGTTTGTCAAAGAATATACACTTTTATTTATTTTTATCAGCAACTATCTTTTTACCTTCTAGTACGTGTGGATATACAATGTATGTAGTAGCTAGAGGAGGTGTTGCATTTCACTAAAAATTCGATGTCGAGATTTCACCGGAAATATATGTTTTAGGATACCCTGAATCCGAAAAAAGCAGTTTTAGAAAAACGTCCGTGTGTGTATGTGTGTGTCTCTGTAGGCAGTATAGCGCAAAAACGAAAAGATCATTAAGTAGCAAACTTGGTATTTATATTTAGTATCTTCCAAGGATGCGACACGAAGATTTTCAAGAAAATCCCCCACTACAAACTACCCTTAACATGGAAAAAATATTAATTTTTTTTGTTAAAAATGGCTCCAAAGATTTGGACTAATATATCTTATATTAAAGATATTTACAAGACAAAATATATTTTTTGTAGAATTGACCATTTTTGAGATATTCCTTATTATTGGTTACAGCCTTGAAATACTTATACGTTTCTCATACGGAAATGTGTTAACTCCTTGACATACAAATAAGCTAATTTCAATCTCATAGCAACCAGCTTTTAAAATATTTGACTATCGCTTTAGCCTAGTATATTTCGCTTCTACTTACAAGGAAGCAAGTAATAAGACTATTTATGCTAATGTCTATCTCAATTACGATGAAGTAGATACAATTAGCTTTTTAACAATAATTTGGCATAGAGATGTAGAAAAGTCATGTGAATAATACACAAGCTGTTTTCATAATCTAGTTTATAAAATAAGATCAAATTTTATGTCTTTTTATTACCAACTATATTTTTCTCTTAGCTTATTAACATCAAAGTAGATATATAGCAACACCAAGGTGATTTTTATCAGTCTACTACTTTACTCGACTATCTTTAATAATTTCAGAGGGAAAGGAATATTTATACTATTTAAATAAAATGTTTGAGTTTATTTCTTATGAAATTCATATAAACACTGAATCACTTGTAGGTTTTGGTAGTGTATAAAATAAAAATGCTACCGATTTTTGAGACGCGGTGCAATCTTGCCGTTGAATAATACAGTTAATTTTTATGTAGTTTTTAGCTACTCTAGTTAATTAGCTAAGGTATTTGAAGTTTAATTATACTTCTAAATTTGATTAAACAGTTCTGTAGAATACGGGATAGCTAAAACTACTCTGTTGCCCGGAATGCCCTAATAGAGCGAGGTATGCATTTCCATTTTCTTGGTGATAGTTATTATTATTATTATTATTATTATTATTATTATTATTATTATTATTATTATTATTATTATTATAATTATATTATTAGTAGTATTGTTGTTATTATTATTATCATCATCATCGTTGTCATTGTTGTTAAAGATGTTTGCATAGTTTTAAGAATTAACTTCAGGCTAAGAGAAGAGTCTTGCCTTCTTGGGGTGGTAAGGAATATATTCATTAGCGATCTAGTCTCGCGTGCTACAAAACGAAAAATCCTTTTTTATAGCTTTACATCGTTCACTAAGATTATATCATTTCGGCAGATATACATTTAAAAAAAATGAAGGTAGTTAAAGAAACAGCTGTAGACGCAAGGCGCAAGGAAAATTCTCCAGACACCATAAATTCAGCTCTGATGTCATGCTTAGCTCTTTAGCTCTGCCGCCTCATTTTGAAATAGTTCAAGCCTCCTGCATCTGTCAGCGAAGTGTGAATAACGGTCTCTGTAGTCTGAATATAACCAAGCAACACGACGTCTAAATGCTTGATATCGCAGTTCTTGATGATCCCAATGGTTGAGCCATGGCTTTCTGTACTTAAGGTTACGGATTAGATCCTGTCCTAGAAAACTGGCATTTAAGTGCGCTAAAATATGATAAAGGCGTGTCAGCCTATAAAAGAACTCCCAAACGAGCGATGGCACACTAGTGAATCTAGTTATAGCTCTGGGAGTTACTAGGTCTTTAAGTAAAGGTAATAATTATCATCTTAAACAGGCAAAAATGCTCTGTCCATTTTCAATGTATCATCTTTGCTTTTACACGTGATTAGTCAATATTTTGTTGTGTGCTATCTAAATTTGCACATTTTCAGATTGTAAGAAAGAGGAAAAACTGACTTTTTCTTTCGTAGTTATTTTGTACGTGATATATTATGACCTAGCCATTGGCACCAGAAGTGCTCTCACCCAAAGTAAATGCCAGAAGCGCTGTAGCTTGAAGTTTCTTTCTCCCCGATCCCGAATATTCTAGAACTCCCCCCAAAACTTTAGCGGCTAAATAAGTGAGCGTGTTCGCCAGTGAGGCAGTTATAAATAAGAGAGTGGTTAGTAATTGGGATAGTGCGTTATTATTGATGTGACTTAAAATGTGTTCCCCGAGTGAGGCTGCAACGATACTTGTGATGTAATATGAGTACTGCTACTGCGCGAGATTAGAGAGGTATTGCGTTCGACTCCCCAGTGAGTGATGCGGAAGAAGAGGCCGCTTCGGTGTATTTCGTTACTCCGCTACGACACAAACAAAAGTGAAGTAATAGAGAAAAGAGAACTAGATTGCATGAATGAAGTGACAGTGAGAACTAAGTGAAGTAAGAGTAAAAATCTATATGTAATCATTTGTTGGCATATGACAGTAAAAAAAAATCCAGATTGGTATGCTGTGAAAATACTTCACAGTAACACAACAAATAAAAATAACTGTCATACTCTCATGATTTTCTTCTTCCATTTAACTTCACACGACCTGTTATACTGTACGATTCATTTAAAACGTTATTTTTCTATTCAAATTACGTTACTCTCGATAGATTTTTCACTGCAAATAATCTCAACAAAAGGTATTTAGGTGCTTACACAATATGGAAAACAAAACATACCGTATTATAAGTCAGTGATTGTGGTAAACAAACACATGCAGGGAAAAAAAAGAACTGCATTAGATATTGCAAATTTATAGAAAATATATCACAACCTATATAAATGTGGATATGTACGTTTTATCCGTTTAATTAATACACAGAGCAAGGAGCTATAGAAAACGCAGGAAAGAGAGTAAATGTGAGAGGGAGTGAGAGGAAAAGAGGAATTAAGTAGGAGAAAGAGAGAAAGATGGTTGTGACGAGAGAGACAGGAGGAACAATGACAACAAAAGAGTAAGAGACACTGAGAAAAGGAAAGGTAGCGACACAGGGTAGAAAATTGCAATAGAGCTGTAGATTCTGAAATAAACTTATGTCTAGTTCGATTTGATGGGAAACACTAGCTAAGGATTAAATTAGTTAAACCATTTTTCGTACTTTACAAATGTAAGAGCTTATCCCGCTTCGGTAGTGTGGGGGTAGCGTGTCGGCCTCACATTCACGGGTTCGTATCTCGCTTATGGTAAGTTACCCGAGTAAGATTTTTACGGGGTTTTCCCCTTATCCTGAGAAGACGAACGTCGAGTAACTTTAAGCCCCATGGACCCGGAGCTCATTTCATTCAACGTCCGATATGATCAATCAGGATAAAGGATACTAAGGTACAAAAAACAATATGTAAAATATTTCGAGTCCAGCTTATAAGAATTCTCCTACTTCTGAAGTTGTACTACATTTGTAATGTACTTGTTTTCTGTAGAAGAGTTTATTTTTCTGTTTTCCTACGCAACGTCACTGATTAGATATAAACGTCACCTCCGTCACGTCTATGGAAATTTCTTCGCTACATACCAGGAATCCGGAGACTTATAAGTTGTAGGAAATCGCATGAAAAGCGATTGCGGCCTTGCATTCTTAAGGATGGTCAATGTCGTTTTCATTTCCTGTTTAATCTTGCAATGTTAATTTTATTTTCACAGCTTAATTCAAGTTTAAGTTGTAATTATCTATATTGCTACGCTTTACACACAAATCTGTTTGAAGGATACACCGAGCTGCATTAATGCTGTAGTTTATCGTTGTGTTTAAGAACAGTCAACAGAAAAGTTGAGATTTTGGATCAAAGTTGTGATTTTTTGTTTGTATTATTAAAAATTATTTGTCTTTTCTCTATTTAAATGGTATAATATTTTTACTTTCTCTACACGTACTACGCATACATATGGTGTAGAGAAGGTAATGCATTCCGTCCAAAACTTCGATGTCGAGATTTCACCGAAATCACACGTTTTAGGGTCCCCTGTATCCCCCAAACTTTTTTTTAGAAAAAGATCCTCGAGCGCGAATGTGTATGTGTCCGTGTGTCTGTGAACACGATACTCAAAAACAATAAGTTGGTAAAACACCAAACTTGGCATTTAAGTTTAGAAGAATGTGAAAGAAGTCCAAGAATGCGACACGAGGATTTTGAGGAAACTCCGCTCAACACAAACTACCCTTTACATGGAAATAATTTCGAAAATTAAGATTTTCTCAAAAACTAACCATTATTATTAAAATAATATTATATTAAATATATTTACATGAGAAATAAAATATCTTCAATTTTCTGGGAAAAGTCTCTGAAGACCCCTTTATTCTGGATGAATTTTGTGTAACTGGTAAACTGTAAGAGATAGACAAACATTCATTATACAAAACATGTAGATTTCGTTATAGCGCATAATTCATGCCATATATATATATATATATATATATATATATATATATCTTTTTCGTTGAGTTGACTATTTTTGATTTATTTCTTGTTATTAGTTTCAGTTTTAAAATGCTTTAAACTTTTCACTTAAGGGAATTTGTCCTGGCAATGTAAAGAAACGGATTTCAACCAAATGGCAACCAGCTTTTAAAAGATTTTACTATTGATTTAGCATTATTAATTGCTTCCTTGTAAGTAGAAGATAAATAATAAAGTACTTTAAGCTAAAGCGACAGTCAACTATTTTTAAAACTGATTGCTATAAGATTGAAATTCGTTGTCTTTGCATGGCCAGAAGTTGACAAATACCTGTACGAGGAAAGCTTAAGCATTTTAAGACTAAAAAAAAATGCCAAAAAATATCCCGAATATGGTTATCTCTACAAGAAAATTGCATATGGAATAATGTGCGTGTTTTAACGACCTGTAATTTTTTTCTGCAGTACCTTTTTGTCTCTTACGGCTTATCAGTTATGCATAATTTATTCAGAATGGAAAGAAATTTAGTGGTATTCCCAGAAAATTCTAGATACATATTTTATTTGTCATATAAATATCTCTAATTTCGGGTATTTTAATCAAAATCGTTCATGCCAGTTTTGAGAAAATCAAAAGTTTCAAGAATTTTACCATGTAAAGGGTAGTTTGGAGTGGGGGAAGTGTCTTGAAAATATTAATGTCGCATACTTGGAAGATTCTGGACTTGAATTTCAGATTTGTTATTTAAGAGACTTTTCGTTTTTGAGTTACCTATGTCTACACATACGCATTTGCCAATCTTTTTTTTAAAAAGGTTTTATTTCGTTCTCAGGGGACCTCAAAAGATATATTTCCGGTGAAGTCTCGAAATCTAATTTTTGGGTGGTATACAATACCTTCTTTTGCTACTACATGTATCGTATGGACATACGTATCATAGAAAGTAAAAGGTTCCTTTGGATTTTGCTTTAATATACAGAAAAACTTTATTTGCATGTAATTAAGGACATTGTTACCAAATATTATTAGGTATATGAAATATAAAAACTGTACCGCAAGGAGCATTTCATATCAAACAATTACATTCTCAATTCGAAAGTTAATAAAGCCAAAACTACTGAAAGGAGATGGCTGAAATTTTGTTTAGAGACTATCGTGAGCAAGATTAATGAATTAAAAAATGTGAAAGCTATCTATGGCTTTAAAAATATGGCATTCAGGATTTTCACTTCACTATCCGCTTTAATATAGTTCTATGATCTTTGGTAGAGTAGAGAAAGTAATGGTCCTCACAGTAAAAGTAAAATATTGAAATACTTACGCATGAAATGAAAATAAGGTGAAACTAATCTTCTATTTCTAAAACACGCTTTCACAGAGGAAGTATTATTTTTAGCTGATACCAGTGATATAACTTCCTTAGGTAAGCAGCATTTAGTAATGCAGTAAGGAAATTCACAAGCGGAAGTTCACTAGCTTGTAGAGCTCGTTATTGCGAATGACAGCAATTGTGGTCTACCCACGAATCTAAGGCAAAATGAGTCATCCTATATGTTCAGTGAAATGACCGCGCTGTCTGCAAGAAAAGCTCATGTTAACTCTTTGCAGGAGGCATAGGTGCTGGCTTGAGAGGGGGGAAGGTATTTTCCTCCCCATAATTTACAAATCCAGGAACCTTACCCCCAATAGTTGCGCTAAAGGAAATTTCAAGATAGATCTCTTATTAAACAAACAAAAAATGACGTGTTCTATTCTCATGGCTTTCTCTATCTTTTCTGCAACAAGCTATTCTTACAAAATATTATTCTTTTCTCTACTTCTTAGTAATCGAGATAAACGTTAGCAGAAATGTTTTTATTACCTATTTCCTTCTAAGTAGGAAGGAAATAAGGGAATACTCCAAGCTAAAGTGATAGTCAAACCTTTTAAAATCTGTGATGCAATTGAAATGTTTTCTCTTTGCATGACCAGAATGAAAATTGAATAACAGTTTCCCATTTGAGAAAATTCTTAAATAAGAAAATTTTAAAATCAATAAAAATCGTTAAATTTCACAAAGAAATGTATTTGACACAAATTGTATCCTTTAACGAGATCTACATCTTTTGATGGTTTGGTAAGTATTTTTGTCTCTTACGGTTTACCAGTTATATAGAAGTCATCTAGAATGAAGAAGGCTTCAGTGACTATTCCCAATTAAATATGTGTATTTATTTGGATAAACATATCTTAAACGTAAGGCATTATAATCAAAATCGTTAGTCATTTTTTACACATTCAAAATTTTCCACCTAAAGGGTATTTTGGTGTGACATTTTCTTGTAGATCTTCATATCATACCTATTCGTTAAATACGACGTTTGGTATTTAATGGACTTTTCGGTTTTGAGCTATGCTGTTCAAAGACACACGCACGTTCTAAAAAGAGAACCTCAAAACATATTTTTTCAGTGAAACCTTGACATCAAATTTTGGGTGCAATACAATGCCTTCTCTGCTTATTGTGTAACATTACGTAGCAGAGAAAGTAAAAATTGCTAAATAGATTGAAGGGACTGCAAAGGAATATCTTTACTACAAGTGCTGAGACAAACTAAAACAAAAGCAATGACAGAATCCCGCTAAGGGTATGGATGTTTGATATTGTGTGTTTCTGTATTTTTGTACCAAGTCATTCTATCCGCCTGATGATCAAGTAGGTTATGCCTGAGGACTAATATATTCAATTAAAATAATAAAAGGGCAATGATGACGTAACCTGAATTTCAGTTGACATCGGGTCAGAGTCGAAACACACAAATTTCAATTGTTCTTTTGTTGATACACCCCTATTAAAAATTGCAGTTAATATCTGCGACCAGTTATCAAAGGTATAATGCAAATGCTAAGGGGAAATTCACTTTGTTTTCCAATTCCCTCCCAAATGGTTCGATCGGCCTTCAGGCTTACCTCATTCCACCAAGCGATGATTGGACCACATTTCTGAGTGGGGCACCCAGCGGGCAGTGCCGATTAATGTATAGCATTAATAAAGCTTAAAACGACTAGAAGAATTGGACATAGTAAAGGGTCTGGCTTTAGAAAATGTTTGTTTAATAGAATTTTGATGTTGGGTAACATGCATTAAGTTGGCTGAATTGAAGCCAGGTGAAAAAATAAAACTCATTGACCGTTACAAAACAATGGCGCTATAACACGCAAAATCCACATTCCATTTTATCATCGATGTATTCCAGCTGTTCCCGGGGTATTGAGGCTCAAAATTTAGTATCGTTTGCTTCCTGTTCTCGTTTCCGTTCTCGTGCAGTTCTCGTTCTCCAGCAGTACCTGACCAATTTTACATTACCACCAACAGCAAAGTTATAAATATCTACATAAAGTAAATGTCTGTATAAGTGGAAGGGAACTAAGGGAATATGCTGTGCTAAAGATACAGTCAAATGTTTTAAAATCTATCGCTATTCGATTTTCATTGAAATTCGCTTCTTTGTATGACCCGAAGTAAAACAAAAGAGACAAGGACGACTTTCTATTTGAGAAAAGCAAAGATTTCTTTAATTGAAACACAAACAAGGAATATCCCGAAAACGGTTAGATCTATAACAAAAATGTACAGAAAATAATTTGTGTGTTTTGGCAAGATCTTCATTTTTTGTGTGGTAAGTTTTTTCTATCTCTTGCGGTTTACCAGTTGTGCAAGCCTTCCAGAATGTAGAGGACTTCAGATGCTATTCTCAGAAAATTCAAGATGCACATTTTGTTTGTCATGTAAATATCTTTAATATACGGTATTTTAATCAACATTGTTAGAGCCATTTTTGAGAAAATAAAAATGTTCCATGTAAAAGGTAGTTTGCGGGGGGGGGGATATTCGTATCGCACCCTTTGGTATTTAACGGACGTTTAGTTTTGAGTTATGCTGTCCACAAGTACACACACAGACAGGCAGACAGACAGACACTGGTCGTCTTCTAATTTTTTTTTTAAATTCAGGGGATCTCAAAATATATCCAATGAAATTTCAGTATCAAATTTTATGTGGAATACAGTGCCTTCTTTATCTACTATGTACGTTGCACATTTGCGCTAAAGAAAGTAAAAATTATGCCCATATGTTTAAAAAGTTTAACAGAATTGTCTGCTAAGGAATGTATAAAATTTGACTCTCTGGAAGAGCGCATTAAAATGTAGAGAACATTCATAGCACTATTTAGAAACAAGGGTAAAAATTGAAGTAAAATTTTCTTCGCAAAACGAAGCAAACACTGGCGCTTAGATGCATGTAAACAGGGAAAACCTGTAATAGGAGACAGGGAAACTGGACTTGGAGGGAGAACATTGCATCATGCGACATGTGCATACTTAGTCTCAGATTGAGACCCATTGTAGTTGTATGTCTGCAGTTCTACTTGTTTAATCATTTATAAATGTCCCATGGTATTTCCAGTTATTCGTTATCATGTTTTCCTTTTTCCCCCACAAGATTATTTTTGCTTATTTTTTCTGCCTGTGCGAGAGAAATGTCCCTTAACCAGGCAACACTGACCGCATCCGTAGAGCTGAAAATTACCCGTTAGTTCCCTTTCGGGGTAGGAAAATCCCCGTAAATAGCCTTATCCAGACAACTCGCACAGATTGAGATCGAACTATAGCTTCCGGATTGTGAATAAACACGCCACTGCCAAACCATAAACTTGAACGACCAGGGAATTAAGAAATGTTGGTCTAAAAGAATAGCCTGCGTGATGAACGCTCTAAGCCGCTACGCTAATAATATACGAGTGTCATTTCTGCATATTTATAATCACAACAGATGTAAGCCCCGAGCCGAGTTGTAGCGACCAGGTTAGGTAGACGCCGTAATCTGCTCCAGCCGAAGTGATCGAACAAAATAAAATATTGGAAACTACAGAACTTAGGAAGCGAGGCGCAAAGTGAACATATTACTTACTCCACACGTACTATATATATAGTGTAGATAACAGATTAATATTTTGAATAAAATTTTATTTTCCGAACAGCTAGAGAACAACATGTGAATGGAACACATTAGATTTTTGCCCTTCTATTTACAGGGGACCAAGTAATAAGGACAATTTCTACTGATGTTTATCTCAATTAGCATGATGTAGATAGAAGCACAAGTTTTTAACAATAATTTATTACAGAAATGTAGAGAAAGTCATGTGATTGTAGCATATCAGAATTTTTTTATGGTTTGTGATTTTCCAAATGTTTGACAGAACTCTAAATACATTTCGGTATGCTATTGTAAAGACACTATCATCACTATACTTAGGTGAAAGAAAATGGATCATAGTAGATGGAGACGATTAATCTGGTATACTGAACTGTATAGCTCCGTCCTCTCCAAGCATAAAGCTTCTGGCTCTCTTGCTTAATGCCAACCAGACGATTAAAAATGTAGTTATGTCATCTCAAAAGATGGGCGGAGGGTAACACTACCAATGAGCTACATATACTCCAGCTGATTGAGTAGTTTAAAAACAATAATAATAATAATAATAATAATAATAATAATAATAATAATAATAATATATCTACACTCCAAGATATAGGCAT